>DWDT01002296.1:0-13987 GCA_018245595.1 Microceris scylla | reverse complement strand
GCGCTGCAGAGTAGCAACTTCTGCCCCGTTCAACCGATTGTCATGAAAATCAGTATGACCATGTATTTTGACACGGGAAACGAATATGATATTTGTATTAATGGAAGTTACCATCAGATGGCGCTTCCATGTATCAAGGTTAATACTGATTAATAGATATCTATACGAATTCGTATAATTAATATAAGTTATACACAGCTACAGCACAGGGTACAGCTAGTGTATGTATATAATTTAGGCTTCATATAGGAATATAAAATAAGAATAAAGTATTTGAATAGATAAGGATATGTATATCTCAAGGAAAAGATAAAGTATACGTATGTGGCATTCAGTGCTCCCTGCCTACCCCATAAGGGACCTGGTGTGATCATATAATAATAATATAGGCGTACCTGGTGGAAAATCAAACCCTTGCACAGCATGTAACTTGTCTTCAACAGTCAAGTTGTTCCTCGCTGGTCCAAGATTCTGCCATTCTATATATTTTAACACATTTATTTATCAAAACATAATCTTTTAATCGCATTGATATAATATTAAAAAATACATAATTATACAGCACATGTAATATATAAAAGCAATATATAAAACTGAGGATATATTCAAAAAGCAAAAAAATTAAAATTTTCAAAATATGGAAGTAATGTAGAAGATACTTTAAAGTATAAAAATGCTTATATTTCATTTTTTGCTCACCTGCAAATGGACTCGTAGTATTTTTATACTGCGTCGCGTATTTCAATTTAAATTTCTTCCAAGCTCTATCGTAAATTTGATTATCGTTCAGTTCATATCGACTTCTGAAATCCCTCATAATCGTTAAAATAGTCGCCGCCCAAAAGACAAATAAAAGGAACAGTATTTTGAAGAACTTTTTATACGTCATATCATATGAGAGTAACATTGGAGGAGTCTATTTGAGCAAAATTGTAAGCAACTTTCTTATGACTCCAAAACGGAGTGCACTCTTTGTTCAATGCAGCCGCTGAAATACTGAATGAATTTCTCTGCGTCCCTATTCATGTTGCACTTCTTTTATTTCTTTATGTATTTGTAAAAAAAAATTATTACACATATACAGTTTCAGAATAAACCGTATATCTTTAAGATTCAGGTTTCTTAGTACTCAATATGTTTATATGTAAAATGAATTTATTTTCGCGCGTCAAGTATCGGACGTTTGCGATGGTAGAAGCTTGGTTGATGGTACAAGATGGTTCATTATTATTATATCATCACACTATGAATGGACATAGTAGGTAGCCAGAGAACACCGAGTGTCAAATATCTCTATCCTTACTGATATCAAAATATTAATTAATTATATTGATTCATAAAATTCTCAAGCATTCGAACCAATTAAGAAATTAATCGTTGACTATTGACTAACAAATGATCGCAATTTAGTCCGTAAGAAGTAGAAAGCATCTATAACTACGAGTATTTATGATACAATAATGCTCTAGTTGACAGTTTTTGATGCTTATAAGCTGCTATCTCTTAACAAAACATATTTGCCTTAGGTATATCACCGGAATATCACCTAACGGAATACTTTCCCATTTCCAAAAGAATTCGCGTACTAAGCCATAATTCGATCGTCTCAGTAAGACCTTAGTTTTAATTCTATCATTGAATGGGCTCAAAGTGGAAATTACTGCACAAGCATTTTGTTCATGATGAATTGAGACAAGAAAAAGTTTTGATGAATAAAAGGAGTTACAAAACTTAGTTTGTAATATTAAATTATGCCTATGGTGTAGACTTCAAAAAACATGACATGTTATTCGTTTGTCTTGTGTGGTAACATATTTTATGTGTCCAGTTGTACCGTCATTATGATCATCATCATCATCACCATCATTACCGTCATCACTATCATCATTATGGCTGCCAATAAGGCTGTCCTAGTCTTTCTCAGATGCACAACGACACAGATCTAACTAGAAAACAAATAGCTATGGACATAGTAATTAATTGTTCAAAACTAGATTTTATATCCAATCACGGAACCGGAATACTAACTCCCATTTGTTTGTCAATTCGATCGAACTGAACCAAGTGTCTCCCACACTCGTACAAGTACTACAGAAATGTTTATCCGCACACAATGAGTCGCTATGGTTCTTGGAGTATACGTGATTATGAACTTCTGTTAGTTTGTTTAGACGTTTCTCTTTAACAAAGCAATTTAAATGTACACATGTGTGTTGATTGTTGAGTTAAAGATAGATAGATAACTCTTTTTCCGTAAAAAGTATAACAATATACTCAGACTGTAATAAAGGAAACAATTGACGGCCTTTGCTTAAAGGCAATTTGTTTCAGACAGCACAAAATAATCTCAGAAGACATGGAGAATAGAAAATATAAGTACACATACAATAATGAAATATTTTATACATACTGCTGAGGAAAACTGACTAAAACTTGAAGTAGAAGAAAATAGAATGAGAAAAAAAAGGGAATGGAGCGGAAGTACGTACATAGTATTACATACTTGTATGATGTAGGTACTTATGTGTTATAAGCATACCTTATATAAGTCAGGTAAGTTATTTGTTTAATTAATATAATTCACAAACATTTACTTCAGAAGTGTCTGAATGGAGAGCAATGAATCTAGAAGAATCATGTCAGGTCTGTGAAGTTGAAGATATTTGGCACTCAGTGTTATTTGTCTACTCCGTGGGGGGCTGGGATGATGACATAAAAAAAAACATTTACATAGAACTCTTCATTAACGGATTATTATACCTAATCAAGATTAATTATTAAGAGTTCAACGCAGCGCATGTTACTAAGTAGCTACTTAAGTAACTCCGGGAACGTTAAATGTTTTCCTATTTACGCCCAACGACTCCTTTATTTGTAAATTCAACTTGAAGAGGTTCGCTAAATTTGTATTCGGTCCACCCCTTTTTGTGTTTTCCTTACCTTCACCGCAATTTACTTTAACGGTACTATTGTAAAAGTAAAGTAAATCTGTAGAGTCCATTCTTTTTTGTTGTCGTCTAGCTGAACCAGATTTGCATTTGCCGTTTGAAAATACAACTTGTCAACCTTATTTCTAACGTCTAAGGTTGAAATTCCATTATCTCATATATCACTCGATTACATCTTTGCAATTGCCAGTAATAACTCCAAAGAAAGGTTTTCCAAAGGGTAAGGTTTACGTAACAGCGTTTAATTAAGACGAGAGTCCCGGTATTCACTTAGATTTATAACGCAAGGTCTTATGAGGCTTATAAGGGTAAGGAACATGAATGTCTCTGTATAATTTGACCGAAGGATATTAATGAAATTGTTACGTATCTGTTTTAAAATACCGTCAGCATTAAATTTCAAGAACTTGAAATTGTCTTTAGCACACATATGTGCAATTACTGCTATCTTTAGTTTTAACTCTAACACGTTCAATAGTTAAAAAATGTGACAGCAGTTGGTTATAATTTATAGAGGCATTAAAAAGACAAATGAACATACCTATGTATGTTTGCATTATGATATGATTATCAAGAAACGATATAATCATTTTCTGTATGGAAAAAAAAACCAATAGAATAATTGCATATTTTTTAGCGACTGATAATGAGATTCAATAATACCGCCAGAAGTATTTGACAATGTGCGAAAAACTTCTTAACTGTCAAGTAGTGCTGTAATATTGAAAAGTTAAAACTAGATGCCGGAAGAGTCTGATAATTATTCCATACAGCATGCAAAATTGAATGCCCAGAACTGAGGCCTATGTTCAGTAGTGGACGAGATAGACTGATGATGATGTTAATGAATGTAAAGAGAGCATCGTTTTCCCAGTTGTGGTATGCTGTGTAGATTCATAAAAAATATGCAAAATTAAGAGAACGGCGCTAACAATATGTGGGTGATTGTAAAGTCTCGTGACCTTTATATATTTTTCAGTGAGATAGTTATTTCATTTTACGATACTGCAAATTATGAATACCTCTCATGCAATTGAAATATTAACTGTTACAATTCTATATTTTCTATATTCAAACGACTATATTACAATTCTATATTCAAACGACTACCATCCTACTTCGTGACTATCCCGCAAGAACTGGTTAGGTTATGTGTAAATTTTAAATAATTTGACATGGAATATGCTCATAGATTTCTATGATAAATATTGACTGAACTTTAAAATATTATTTCTGATATAAAAATTTCAGTCCGAGAACACTTTCCAATTCCAATTATCTCAATTATCTCTTGAAGGAAGACCACTCACAATAAAATCGCAAGCCAAGTCCCACTTAATAGAATCAAATGTAAATTCGGTCGCGTTTCAAAAAACTTCCGTCTACTAACGATCTTCATTGTGGGTTCCGTAGTTGTCATTAGTACCCCTTAATTGGGAAGGAATTAAGTGAAATGCATTGAGGCTGCTTTTTGTATAGAACTGAAAAACGTCGAATTAAGTGCCAAAAATAAACATTACTGCGGCGCTATCTTGAGCTATATTTCCATGAAAACGAAGTTTGCTTTACTGTATATTGCCACTCTAAATCAGAAAACCTTTTTGTTTACTAGTAGAAAACAGTAGCGCAAAATTTGTATCTTTTGAAGCCATACAGACGTAAAATCGATATTAAAAATATAGAAAAGTCATATCACCTAAATATTAAGAATGAAATTTATTTGTAGCTGAATCATTACATAACTGTCACGTGTTAGCGTTTAATGTCGTGAAGCTAAAAAAGAACGTGGACAAATTTTATATTGAACTATGTTACTTGATTTTTAATTAATTATTTTTATAAATTCAACCCGGCCAACCAGCATTTCAGCTGATAACAAGTGGTTACCGTCGTCTACGGAAAATACCAACAGTACAACCAGTTCGTGGTCGCCTTTGAAATGGAATTTTATTTTGTAGCATTACGGAAATATTAAACAGAGAAGTTGATGAAGCTGATTTATATACAAATTTATCACATGTATAAATGAGTACATAGAACAGACTATACTTAATATCACGCATGCATTTGTAGTAGATAGAACATCGCTTAGCAGTGAGGTTCATGATGAAGGAAAGTTGTACCAGAGAATTTGAAATAATTCTACCATCGTACTAACACATGCAATATTGGCAAATTGTTGATTTTCGATAGACACGTAGAAAAAAAAGATAATAATTCCCGTAATTTGTAGATTGCAAACAAAAATGTCATCAGTTAACGATCTTCATTGTTGGGCTCCTAAGTTTCCATTAGCACCCTTAATTAAAGCTAAAAGTTGAGGAAGAAATTCCAATGAAATGCAGTGAAACCGACTTGGACTTTAATTTTCTACCAAGATTGCCTTTTTCTTGGCTTCTACAGAACTGTTTATGAGACCATTGAATTGCTCGCTTTGACTCAAAGTTATTACTTGCACATCATATTTGAGAAAAGTTCAGTTCCTTGGATAGAACTGACTATTGCAGATTTCTCGTTTGCAATAAAATTATAACTTCTTTATAATTTTCACTTATTATCTTTTCCGTATTTGAGAGTTAAGCAGAGATAGCTTTCTTCCTTAGACTTCACTTCTGACTAGAATTGTCTAGGGACCAAAATCAGATTCAGATAATATTCTCTAAACATGTGACGGCAGTAGGGTGATCATCATCGGCCTGCTACCGAAGAAGTTGAAAGCTATTGTCACATCATCATGTGACAATAGGGTGCGGAGTAGCGCAACAATAAAAGCGATGATTATATTTATGATTCAGACTTAAAATGAAAAGATTGTCTGTCTTTTTCTCTGTAACGAAGTATAAACAATGCGTTGAATTTCTTCTTTTTAATCTTCTCGCCTATTATCGCATTTCAATAGTTCATTAGCGACATATAAAAACAATAATAAACAACGCTGATTTAAATAATGTATCTTACAAGTCATAAAATACAACGCCATTACTTTGACAGCTGTCAGAGTGACACCCAGGGATGGTGGTTAAAGTCCAATAGAATGATTGTTATTACTATTCTTACTCTTACGAAAACGTACGTAAATAACATGTAAATAAAATAAATATACGTATATGAAACAAAATGAAGAGGCAAATAACGGTGATATAGCAACTTATTACAATATAAAATCCACAGACAAACTCAATCTTGTCGAAATGTGCACTTAACGCAAATAAAGTCTATACTTTATTACGGCTTAAATTATATTGGAACAGATGTTGTTGTAAGCCTCTTTTATTTTTTGTTCGTAATATCTTTTTTCATTTTAAAATCAGTACTTTCATTATCGCTCGTTTTTATTATATCTTCACATATTGAGTGTCTCGTCGGATGAATGGAACCGCAACTGTTGATGATCGAAAGATCCTAAGTTCGGTTTCCGGGATAGGGAATCTATTTTCTTCAAATTTGATAATTTGACTTTGTACATATAATAATCATGTATATAAAGTCTCACGTAACACTTAATAGGTTAAACTTCAATGGCGATGTTTTCATTCTCTAAATGGCTGTAGTAATACGTACTTTCACATTATATCCCTTGTGACTGCGTTGATGTAGATTACTAAAGACAATAATGATAAAAAAGACTTAATGACCCCGTAAACACGACCGTAACAAAGCAAATTAAACCTAAGCCCTAATAACTGTCTTATTACACAATATCACCCGGAAACACAGCAGCAGCGGCGTCGAAATGAGCAATTCAAGCAAATAAAGCAGCATTGTTACATAAAAAATTATATTCATAACAATATAACATTTTATTGTTATCTTCTGATTTTATATAATACAGTATTTGAATATGATGTAACCTTCACGGAAAACAATTTAATTTTAAGAAATGTTTTTTTTAAATCTTCTTGGCAATAGGCTCACCACCTATTCCATTGGATGTAAACGTAACTGATGAAACGTGGGTGTGAACTATGACACTCCTCTGCCTACCCCTTCAGGAATTACAAACGTGAAGTTACATTTTTTTCTTATAACAATAAGAATAATAATGGTTATAAGAATACCAAGTCTTAGACCAAATAGTTCAGACACTGACTCATGGCGGAGTCAGAAGGCTCCGAAATCCGATTGCGTTTATTGGAAGAGTAATGAATGTAGAAAATGCATATCAAGCCTCTCTGCCTACCCTACACTAATAAATAGTTGGTTCACAGAGATACCTATATCTAGCAGTGGGCGGAAATAGACGGAAAATTATGATGATGATGATTAAGAGACAAAAACAACCTTATCCACTATGCTTTAATTAAAATACACTTTATTAATAGTCACCTCGCCTCAAACGGTGTTTTTCACTAACATTGAGCTCATTCTACTTATTACAATATGATCCCTCAACTAACACAGCTGTGCCAGCATAAGTCGCACTTAGCGCAAACAAGTTGTAACTTAGTCGCCAATGTCATTAATCATTCGGCACCGGACTTGAATGGACTTGCATGGAGCTGTACACTTTTGTTGCTAGAAAAATGAGATTAGGAGTTTTGCTACTGAACTACTGAGAAGTGTCCGAAACGCGTATATAAAGAGCCTAGTAAATGAAGGAAAACCACGTCAGTTCTGTAAGGACCGATAAAATATAAGGATACAGATTCTAACTGTGAAATTCTTAGATTTCGACGCTTGGGAGATCTTCACAAAGTTGTAGCAGGTTCAAAGCATACTTTGCCACGATGCTTATGCGAATGGCAATTTTGTATATTTGTAAAGACAAGATTTAACGATTGGTACCAAACAGTAACAGTCGAACTAATTAGTTAATATGTCCCGCAAAGCATGAAAGAGGCTGCTGAAATCCTGTAACTGACTGTCACCTATCCAAGAGTTGACCGTATTAACGCTGCATATCTTTATATGTATGGCTTACGATCTCTGATTGCACCAAGGCTATGTGATGTTTAAACTGATTATAAACGGCATTTGTAGTATTTTTCTTAAACGACATCAAAAGCATATCTCAATGCATTTAAAAACCGACATCAGAGAAATATCCTACAATTCTGAACGCCATTTTACACTTACGTGGAAGAAGTGACGGCTGACACTCCAATTAAGCGAAGCTTTAATGATGCAAGGATAGCACACGGTGGTGTCAGATTCAATGAAGACTATTTGGTTTTGTTTATTACCCAAGCGTGCTAAGCATTGTCCTTTAATATGTCCTGTATTAACTTCTTATGTGAAAGAAGCACGGCAGGTATGCTAGGATAGGGATATTTGGCACTCCGTGCTCTCTGCCTACCCCGTAAGAGACTTGCCGTGAAGATATGTATATATGTATGTATTAACTAACAAAATAGTAATCGATTGCTTGTCCTTTCACCTTTAAACTGTATGTCTATAAAATTTCATTTGCACATATTTCCTACATAATTTGAAATTCTTTGATCTGTATGTCTATTAAATATAATTGAAACAACGGTTGCGTATGCCCATTTAAATATAGACAGTACTTTTCCTTGTAGTATACTAGTAAAGAGTAAATTATACAATGAACTTTTACATAATTCAGTCAACTGCAATCACTTATTATACACACTCTTTACCGCAAAATTACATAAACGAAACGCTTTGACGCGAATCAGCCGCACTATTGTTGGCAACAAAGAGCCTGAAACAAGTTTCAGGAAGCGAGCTTTCCTTCAGGAAATTACTCGCAAACTAGCGTATAGAAATGTAAACAATGTTGGAATAACCGCCCTGTTCCACTGAAACCAAGTATACGATTAGCGTTAAACTTTATAAGGTAGCGATTTAAAATATATGACAATAATTCGCGTTAATAAAACAAAACACATACGCACGCTCGAAAGCATGCACACAAGCAAATAAGCACTCAGACATTGAAATATTTTATAAGCAATTCGATGCTTCACAGGACAATAAAATCAGTACACTTCGAATATTATATGAGTTGAATTTGGTTATAAGTACAGAAACGAAACTTGCAGAAATTAAGACGCTTCGCCTAAAGCATTTGTTCAATTTTATCATATTTTTAAGTTTTACTTATCAAAACATCCTACAGGCGGGTATAACGATAGCTACGTTGCTGTCCGTATTGGCGCGTCGAAGGTGAGTGCGGTAGGCGGGGTCGGATAGCGGGAGGGGAAGCGCATTCGTCGCGAGAAACAAGTTGATTTCCGCGAGTTATATTATTTCTATTCAAAGACGATTCGCTTTGTGTTTGAAATATTGACAAAGAACTGCTACCAAGTATTAGCTACTCGCTGTAAGATGATAAAGAAACAAGTCACTAACTCTGGCGTGAAGTAAATTATGAGTTTTTGTTATAACTTCATAAAGAATGTAATTGAGCTTGAAAAACGCGGTGCCATTGTTTAGGAGGCCTGTGCTTCTAGTGATTTCTATGTATATATTTTATTCTAACATCAGCGTACTTACGTGTACGTCTTAAGAGAACATGTGCGCCTTAAAATTAAATATCGTTTATTGTAATGGGAAAAAATAAACCTAGAGGAAATCCGCACACCTTAGACTTCTCTGTACTGTTCTCCAATACTTGTGAGGTTTGCTAGCCCGCACTTGGCCAGTGTGGTAATCTATGATTTTAACCTGTTTTATTCTGAGAGGAAATCTGTGCCCGAGAATATAAGACGATACGTTAATGTTTATTCGTAAAATATGAATACAATTAAGGTAGAAGAGATATAAAGTATTTTTATTCTACTTTTTTTTAGGGGTACAATTCTCTGTTCAGGTTTCATCTCCGGAAGCATCACGTTGTCCTGCTCCTACCGCTAAGCTATGCTTCCATTATTATCTTCCGGCTTGCAGGACGTGCTAAGCAAACTGTGATATTACAGGAAACAATTTCAAGTACATTTATTCATGCATAATAAAAGATTGACACGTAAATTCTTTTCAAAGTTACCGTTTCATAAGAAATTTAAAAGAATACAATATGCCCAAATTTTTCATACCGTACATTTAAACGAGCCGTCCGATAGAAAGGTGTTCTCGCAACCTATGGACATTCATTGCAACACCTAAATTGTGGTCACCATTTCGGATATTAAAGCATTCGATTTTCCCCACCTTCTTCTTTATGAATTCACACTATTCGCAATGAAGTAGTCGCAGAAACCGACACCGTCTGATTATAGTAAAATACATGCCATGCCACACAAGCTGACGGCCTACGTAATGATAAGTGGTTCCCATTAGCTATGGACATTTGCAACAGGTTTACCATATACATATAAGACATAATACCTTTCTTGAGAGAAGTTTCTGGTACCTATAAAAATTACAATTTTCAATTATCAACAGTACAAGAAGGATTAATAAAGTACCAAAAATTAATTAAAATGAGCAAAAACTCTCCATAACAAGAGGACCATTATAAATGTATTTAGTGCTCACCACCTATTCCACTGTGCGACTTAAACGTAACTGGTGGGGGTGTACTACACTCCTCTGCCTGCCCCTTTGGGGATTACAGGCGTGATATTTCGTATATTTAATGCAACCTAGCTATGCTTATAACAAAACATTGTGCTCTAGAAATTGTAATTTTGACTAAAGCGCCGAACCGAAATAATTACACTAAATAAAATAGAACTGGGATAAACTCTACCTAATATAATCCTAATTTAACATACAGTATAGCTTAGAAGTACTAAGTATCTATGTAGAGTCTACTCTACGTTACACCGCCTAATCCGAGGATCAATTTGAGTCTAACAAGGAATATTAAACGGGGTTTTGGAGATAGAAGATTAGATGAGGCTGAAACTTCGCCAAGAATGAGATAACTTTATTTCATAGCGTTATGCTCTGAAGATGTATGAGCTAGACCGCTAGTTAGTGGAGTAAGTGTCTTATTAGCAGTAAAGTAGTCTGTTGGTTATATTTAGTGTTTAGTACAGCACTGGACAATTAGCAAAAATTTCTGAGAGTGACAAACTTAGCTATATGAATGTGAATACATGAACTCTCAAAAATCGACGTGGGTCAGTGAAGAAAGTGATATTGGTAGAAGAATCAGGTCAGGTCGATAAGGATACATATATTTGGCGCGTGCTGCTCTCTGTTTACCATGTAAGGGACTTTGCATTGTGATACAAAAATAAATCAACGACCGCAAGCTTAATATTTTCAAGGAAAAAGCTTCCTTATCTCGACAGCACGTTTTCGAAACCTCCATCCCACTTGTCTCATCAGCCATCAGAACACGATTGAACGCGACCAAAACACCGGACAGAATCCATTCTCCTATTTGACAGCAGGATAACTTGATATGACGCAAAGGGATTTCGGGTAAACATACGAAAATAAACAGGCCCTTTTTCATTTTCTTATTTATGTGCCATTATGTTTGTAACGTTGTAGTAAAGTTTTACATATAATGGAGATTGTTACAGATTTACGTAAAGTATTATTAAATTTAATTACGTAATTAAATACTATAATAATGTTTACTTTAAGCGAAAAAAGATTAAACATATAAAAAATATGGCCAATTAATGTTACGTGATCACCGTCAGATATGGCTATGCTCTGCATCGAAAGAATTACCAGTGCGTTGCCATTATATAATGAAAAGTCTTTTGACTCTTTTCTTGAATCCCTCGATGTCATAGTGCTCCTAGAAAACCTCAGAAAGAAGCTCATTTCACATTTTAAGCGTGCGCGGTAAAAACCAGCGTGCAAATCAAACTGTGAAGAACCGTCACGATGGAGCATATAGTATGAAATAGTTCTATTGAATAACCCGCCTAATTCTAAATTCCGACTGCGACATTTCTATTATATGAATAATAAATACACAGTAACTAACTTTCCAACTACTTACACAGACGTCAACTCTGTAGGGCGAGAGCTTTGTTCAAAACAATAATTGGTTTTCGGACCTCGTAACGGAATTTAAATTTAACTGCTGCTAGGTAGGGCTGCGAAATTATTGTTATTGAAATGCAGTATTTGATACCGCTACACATCTTGCCCGGCGAATGGCATATGTGACACCGTAATACTTCACAGTTGAAATCGAGTTTAAAAAATTAATATCCCATCGAAACCTATTAAGGTTACGTAGGGTCGATGATTTGGAAAATAATTGTTGTATATACACAGACTACCTTCTAAATTAAAAATGGTCATATAGCTTTCAATTTTCAATGGAATCATTTTTAAATCAATAAACTTTATCATACTGGCAGAATGTGAATATAAAATAATTAATGAATAACGAGTTATACATTGGCGAGATAAAAAAATATCACTTTTATTGTAAAAAGGGTGGCGAAGGAACTGGCGACAGCCACAGTTTGCCGCTGCCGCTCAGCTTAAGAAGTTGTCGTCCTGTTATTGTTCTAGTCAAGCGTGCTGTATATCAGGCTGCATCTCACTTCCAATCAGTTAAATTTGACCGGTGAAATGGGAACCTAAAAAATAATAATAATTTACCCATTTATCATTCCACTGTCGGAATATGGGTCTCCTCTCATATTGAGAGGGTCTAAGGCCATAGCCTACGACGCTGACCAAGTGCAGGTTGGCAGACTTCACACACTTTAGATTTTTTTTTTTAATTCTAAGGAGTGCAGGTTTCCTTAAGATATTTTCCTTCACCGTTAGCAAGTAATATTTAAACTTAAAAATGCACTTACGTAAAGAAGTGCGCGCCATGGATTTGAACTCAGCACCCCCGGAGTGAAAAGCTGATTCTTAATTACTAGGCCTTAGGATTCTTAATCACTGCCTGTAACGGGAACCTACTACTAAATAAATAAAAAACACGTAAGTCTTAATAATGCTTTTCACTGTTAAAAAACAAAGTACTTCATGTAAAATTAAGTAACGACAATGATAATAAGTGGTTACAAATCCAGCGAATTGTACATGATATATTATTTTCTATAAAATAATACCCGAAATTCGCACTTTGACATCCTTGAGAATACAAACCGTGGGTCCATTTATACATATCTCAACACATGTTATAATTGAAACAGTATTAATTCATTATAGGTCCTACTTCAATAGCTTTGTACTAAGAATTGTTTCACATAAATGCTTACGCACTGCGCCTGAGAATTTCATATCAGAAATTTGTTCAATACAATTAAATTGAATTAAAATTAATTCAATTACATTACAATTTCACTATCCATGCAGATCTGACGCGCTTATTCTATATTGATCACTATCTTCATGAACGCAACATCTGTGAGGAGAGCAATTTGATATTTTGCTCTCTGCTTACCTTGTAATCAACCTGGCGTAATGATGTAATATTAATAAAGAAATAATAATAACAATTTGACTGGCTCGTTGGTCGTGTTGGTTGCAAGTGCGACTGCTGAACGTGAGGTCCCGGGTTCGATTCCCGGGTCGAACACTACAAAGTTTTCTAATTCAGATTTTCTAGTAGTAGTTCGGAGTCTGGATATGTGCCCGATGCACAGCAATAGGCTCACCAGCTATTCCATAGTGGGACGTAAACGTAACCGGTGAAACGTGGGAGTGTTCTGCATTCCTCTGCCTACCTCTTCCTACGTATCAATCTAAGTGTCACCTACGCTTAAGCTTGTGAGTCTCTACAGATACCTTGCAAACTTCATTGCCCCGTTTTAAGAGTTACGTATTGACGTAGTACCTACTTATTTATGTAATTTCTTATTTATTTTATATACTTGTATATATAGCCTGTAAACACAGTTTGATTGTAAATTTCCACACTATAATCACACTGGCGCGCTCTTCACCATTGATGACTTAAAAAGCGATTTTTAACGACATCCCTGCTCAATAACATGACACAGAACAACGTGTAATTATAAAAGGAAATTTAAAAAATTACTTTATTTTCTGCCTTTTGATATTAATAGAGAAATATAGGGAATATAAAGGAAAGTAGGCTTTATTGTATCATTTGTGGATCAATTTGTCGCATACGGTATTTCCGGACCGATACGACATTCAAACCTTCAAGAAAAGAGCGTATACCTTCCTTAAAG
>DWDT01002295.1:0-13988 GCA_018245595.1 Microceris scylla | reverse complement strand
TTCTATTAACTATATACACTATAAAATTATAATATATCCCCTTACCATATAATATATTATAATATATACCTTGTATCCCGTACCATAAAGTGTTACATAAGATTAAATAAATAAATAAATATATCGCGAATAAAAAACGTACGTAGCATCAAGCCTGTACTCCCCGAAGGGTTAGGCAGAGGCACTCCTCTGCCTAACGCTTCGGGGAACCCTACCCTAGTACACCCCCACATTTCACCAGCTACGTTTAAGTCCCACAATGGAATAGGTGGTGAGCCCTATCGCGAATAATGCCCTTATAGCTCAACTGATTCACATTCGCGAAATTCACACTACAAATTACTTATTTGATGGTCAAATGGTTACAAGCGTAACAGTTAAACAAGATAGGTACCCTGTGTTCGATCCCCGGATCGGGCAAAGTATTATTGAGTTTTTTTAACTTGACATTTCCAGTTGTAGCACGGAATCTGGATACGTGCCTTTTGTATGACTATTCTAACTCCCATTCCATGTTGGCATGCATAACATAAGCAGTGAATCGTGGGAATGTACTACATGCCCCTGCCCACCGCTTTGAAGAAACATAAGCGTGATGTTCTGTAATATTCAAACATTTTCATATTTAGTGATAAGTAGTTTATATACCATGTACGTACATATGTATACTGTTAGGAATGCATTAATGCATTTAAAGTGTTTCGGTCGTAACTTGCAAATTGACACCGTTAATGTTAGATCGCTATAAAATACATCACCAACATTTAATACCCGTACATTTCGCATAATGAAGGTGATATTAAGTTTTACACAATTCGTTAAAACCCCGCATTTTATAGGAATAATTTAAATTTAATGAAGACATTAAGATCATAATATTCGACGTAGATAAATTGTAATGTTAATGGACGCCGCTGGCGAGGGAGACTAGTAGTCAGAATCTGAACCAAATAGTCTATACACTGGCTGATGACGGAGTCAGAAGTCTTCGAACTGCAAGAAGGTAGAAGTACGTCAAGTTGGACAGGTTAGTATATATTTGTTATAGAAATATTTTTACGTACGTTGTACCTTGAATAAGGCTAGTAACTATTGTCCACGCCTTTCGTACCACAGTTCGCTTAAAACCTACTATTGTCATTAATATACCATCAAACCAGGTACCTTACTGGGCACGCAGAGAGCACCAAGCGCCAAATATTTCTACCATTACAGAGCTCATGTGCTTCATCGCTCTTCATACACACACGGATTTTATAGTTATCATTAGAATCAAAGTACTCACAGGTTCCGTATCGCCCTGGCTCCCCTTGCCGAGTCCTTCGCCCTTCGACCACCCCATTTTCTCCAACAATTTGAATCCTTTGTTGTCAGCTGGTATGCATCTGTTAGAATATTGTTGTAAGTTTAAAAAAGATTATTCATATAAGCAATATATTTTACATACATATATAGGTACAAATATCTGATAAAGGTACTCAGCGGTAGAATTATTCAATGTCCGAAAATTGTCCTAGAGAACAATAAAATTGATCGCAACTCACGTGTCCAAATCGCTTCGCTGCGTTTTCTCGGCGTGGTGCGAAGACCCCACTTTCTGCCTCCTGGCCTGGGCTCTGTCGTTGTAAGCTGTTTCTTCTATTTCCAGCTGTTTCGCGGCGTACTTGTTCTTGAGGCGGGCCAGCTCGAGTTGGTGCTGGACTTGAACGTTACAGGTGCGCGTGTACGCGACTTTCTTCTCTTTCTCTTCGGCTATAAGAAACATTTTAGCTTGTTAGGAATTGTAATATTAAGCGAGATGCATAAGTTTCTTAAAAAAAAGGTTACGACATAACGGCAGGGTAAATATAGCGCTTACGGCATAATATAGATGTGGTCACCCGTTTTAAGTTTTTTCTTTAAGTTTTTATTCATTTCATAATATACATAGGTATTTTAAATGAGCACTGTTCACACGTAAAAAAAGTTATATCTGAGTCCCAGTGGTTTCTGCTGCCAAGAAATGTCAATAATATTGTTAGATACTTAATTAAGTTGCGATATAAATATACTGGACACTGTGTTTCTATAATAGTAACGATACAAGAAGTCCTATTTAGAGTCCTATTATAATTATCTGATTTATTTAAGGTTCATTTAAATGTCAACTGTATTCCCCTGTCTCTCTTACCTCCCATTATAAGTCCAGGTTCACAGTGGCCGCAGGTATCGTTTCCGGCGTGGATGTGGCACAGCAGTTTAGTCTCTCCCAGTTGAATAGTACTTCCATGAACCACCTACAAACATAATCGTTCTCATCATCAGCAACCCCTTCATCGTTCCACTATTAAATGTAGATCTCTTCTTAGAATAAAAAGCTGTTAAAATATACACACGAAATACTGAACTAAATATTAGGTTAAATAAGGAATGTTTACCTCCATAGGTCTGCTGACTTCCTGGCTGTCTGACATTCGAACTCCATTCAGTATAGTTCCATTTTTGGAGCCCATGTCCACAACTGTATAGATGCGTTTATCAGCATCGAACTTTATATCCAAGTGATTCTGCAAACCAATACACTGTGATAAAATATTAAATTGAAAATGATAAATATGAATAGAGGTGAGGAAGGATATGAGACTGTAGTCTTACATATTCCGACTTATTATTTTTTGCTCACATCATTCTCTAAAGTAGAAATATGTATTTTTAATTTATACTATTATTTAAGTTGTTAGAACAACTTGTAAACTCATAAAATAGTTATTCTTTCCTATGTGCTTATGTAACTTCATATTATAAAGTACCCTGAGATATTACCTTAGAAACATTAAAATCTTTAAGCAGTATAGCATGATTGTCTCCCTCCCTGCCAACGGTGCCGCCATCTTTCGTGACCAGGAACAAACTGCCCACCTTCAACTTGGGCAAGTTTGTCTCCCGCACTACCACCCGCATGCACGGCGGGTGGTGCTTCGCAGCGGATTCTATAAACACAAAACGTTAACATTACACTCTTATTTAAAAAAATAATATTTTTTAGACCTATACAAAATATATGGGGACTTTAGTAACCTACATAATTAAGTCAGATCTGCTTTATAATTGTCATTTATATAAACTGTACATTAAATCTAAATCTATGTATGTTTTAATAAAATTACCCTTTAGGAGTGAAATGTTGGAAGTATGAGTACCATTTTCTATCATGGTATTAAATATTAATCATGAGAAATATCAAACAGAGGACTGCTATTAAATATAATGGTTTTGAATGAACATTCGTATTTTAGATATTGGATACAGGAAAATTTAAGACAGGAAAGAGTAAAAATATGTACAAAATATGTATGGACTTGAGGAAAATATTCGAAAAAATCTGAATAAGAATGTAATAGCTGAAAATCTGTTCTACACCATTCATTTACTAAAATTATAATAGTAAGCTGTTTTACCTAAACCCTCTAAATTTTTTTTATGTATATGTATTAGATATATTCAACAGGGCTTTGGTAACGTTTTCCTTTTAATTCTTTATTTACCATCTTCACTAGCAGTTGATGTGCTAATATTTGATTCATCACTTGAACTGTCAGATTTTTCATCATCTGAATCACTGCATTCTCCATCTTCCAATTCAGGATTCACTTCCCTGCCTTCTTTGTTTTCTAATTCTTTTTCTTCTTCAGCATTTTTCCTAACTACATCTTCTTTTTTATCATCATTGTCTGTTATTTTATTTTCACTGTCTTTTGGACCACTTTCTGTTACATTATTGCATTTCTTAAGACTCCTCTTCTTCCGCTTAGGTTTGCTTGGTACTGCATCATCTTCATCCTGTAATATAATATTGCCAATGTTGGTATGCTGTAGGCACATTGGATAATTTTATTTACCTAAGGCGGCTGGGCCTCGGAGTGAAACCTGAGAGAAGTTTTTCGTCAGGTTTTCCATGTCATCTAATTTGTTTTTCTGAAATGAGAAAATTACAATTAAAATCTTTATACTATTTGTAAAGGTGTAATATGTGTAGATAGTATAGTTATTATAGTATAGTATACTCCTCTGCCTACCCCTTCGGGGATTAGAGGCGTGATGTTACGTTACGTTTTTACGTTATAGTTATTTAATTCTCAAATACCCTTATATACCACACATGTTAAATTAAAATTTTAGTACTATAACATACATTAATAATAGCCGCAGGTTACATGATATATTATGTTCAAAATTGTGATGATGTTTAAAATTTATATTTTTTTTTCTGCAAAATTTTTAAAGTCCGTAAGTTCAGAAAATTATAATATTATATAATTTATGTGTAAAGATAAAATTCCCATAATTAAGTTTACCTTTTTGTGCTTTTTGGCTTTCCTTATAGGCTTTTCAGGGTTTATTTGGATTTCAGAACTTGTGTCCGGGTATGAATGGAAAACAAATGTCTTTTGTTCATCTGAATAATAATAATAGCATCTTGTATCGGTGTGATAATAGAGCCCTAATTCCTGAAATTAATAATACTTGGATAAATATATTCAAATATATAGATATATAAGAGTGTATAGGTAGGTCACCGAGAAATACATTTAAAGTAGTAAAAAATATACTGGCTGGCTGGCTCTACTGTCATTTTAAAATGGTCTAAGTATTTCAAAGATGTGCTTGATTTTTAGGAATAAAGCTGTTATACTTATTTGTATGACCAATTTAAATGTAGACTCACAGAATTGTAATAGTACCCTGTTTTATAATCATAGTACATTCCCGCAGACTCCACATACACCATTCCTGACTGCTGCATAGCATTTTGTGCAACTTCTTTTACTTGTTCTGCTATACTTTTTTCTTCTTTTCCATTTTCACTATTTGTCCAATCTAATCCTTTTTCTTCTGTTGTTTTCTTTACTTCAGCTTTAGTAATATCTTTATTGTCACCATTGTTGATACTCTCAGTTTGAGTATAAGAATCTTTTACACTTAGTTGGTAGCTGTCCGAACTCTTCGAAAATTTATCTGTAGTGTTGGTATCTTTATCTTCAGCCACAGAAGGTTCAGTTTGTGTAGAAGATACCTTTGTTTTTATGCCAGTGGAAATATTATTTGAAATTGTTTCATGTTGATCCTCACTAACCTCATCTTGGATAACTAATGTTTCAATACAAGATGTGAGCTTCGACTCATTTGCTGATGACGAGTCAGATACTTTATCACAAATATTTTGCTTAAAATTAGCTAATGATTTATGTCCCTCAATATTTGATTGTTCTGCTGCTAATCCATTGTTACTAATAATTATTTGAGTGTGACATTTGTTCTCAAGATGTTCATATGAAGTTTGTTTATCAACACAGTTCTTTATCACAGTATCAGTTTGTATCATGCAATTTTTATGACCTTGAATTTTTTTATCTTGTACATTACTTTCTATTTGCAATGACTGATATTTTGTACTAGTAATACATAAATTATCTTTTACTGCATGAGTTCTTTCATCTCTTTGTTGTTCCTGTAAAATGTAAACAAACATAATTATTTAATAAAAACTTATGTCAATTACCAGCAGTTATCCAAAATATGAATTGCATTTTAGGATTGTAACTTGTGAAAGATACTTATGACAACACAATTACAGTTTCATTAAGAGATAATTATACTTTAAAAATGAATGCATATCTTGAAAGGTAAATATAAGAATTATCAAGTATTGTTATTGCTGACTTGTTTTTAAAATCTTACATTGTTGTCAAATTGGTATGTAACACATCAACCAGATCCAGTCGTTCAGAGTTTACACATAGAAAGTAACATGAGATGACAGTTGGTAACGAAATCATTGCCACAAGCCATGATAGCAAATGGTACATCAACAAGGAGGATAGTAGGTTCTGCTAATAGGATAATAATAAACGCCAGGTCTGTCATGACAAATTGTGGGCCTCGTCATAGTATCGATTTTAGATATATCTACTGAGATCCAAAAACTTTTTTTTAATTTCCTAAAGATTAAATTTCAAATCCTGTTACTCAAGGTACAGTCAAAACCAGATATAATGACATTGTAGGGACCATATAACTTTGGATGTTATGGCCAGTAGTTATTATAAGAAATATATGTATACAAGTAGGTATATTAATAATTGTCATATGTATATTTAGAGTGTTTAAATTATGTACATAGTGTCGGAATATGTTGTGCTTATGAATTTGTTTTCAAATAAAATGTCAAAAAAAGAACTAAAAATACTTATTCTGAAAACACTTAGTTAAAGTAATGGGTCATTTTGGTTCACTGTTTTGTAATCTCTATATAATGTGTGATTTTTTTTCGATATTATTAACTTTCCTCTTTTTTGCGACATGGTAATGTGAAAACACATGATAATAACCATAACTTATAAAAGTAACCTTTCATTCACGCTATCAATTATTGCACTAAATAAAACTGTTCGTATTGTTTTTTTTTACTTGAACAACTAAAATGAATGGTTGTTATAGCCAATGAATTGATAAAGTTTTGTCGGTTTAAGCTATAATATGTCGCTATATCCGATGTTATTATAGGCGGTGTGTTTTGTTAATTGTTTAAATAGGGATTCGACTAGGACTTTGCAATTCAGTTGTAATAACCAGTCCATCGTTATAAATGATGTCGTTATATTGGGTTTCCATTCTATCTGGAATTACAGGGGTGTTGTCTTGACTTGATATTCCATGATATGTAAACCTCTTCCATGTCATTGTCCTTCCATGTAATCAAATCCACAATTATCAGCTTAGCATCCAGATTCACTGAACTCTGGACCAAAGGGGCTGTCATTATCAATGTATTGTCTATATGATTAAAAACTAAACCGTAAAATAAAAAATATTACCATGCATTTTAACTGATGTTTTAATTTGTTCAATAGAACATTTTTCTTTCGAATACACTGTCTCATTTTTAGTATGAGTTTCAGTATTTCGGGCCTGTATTTCAACGATAGCCGTAATTGCCTTATATTAAAACAACACTTTTTAAACCGAGGTTTATTCAAAGGTTCAACGATTTCGGAATTGTTTTTATCTGTCATATTTATTACTGAATAATTATTTGTAGAAATTGAAGATATAGTCAATTCAATTATGATATCCCAAATGTAGTCAAGAAAAACCGAATGTCAGTGTGACATTGCTAATTTTAGTTTAAAGGCTATTACTTCTGAAAACATACAGCCAAGTTAAAGTTAATAGTAGTTTTTACCCTTTTGTTCGAGCGAGTACAGTTTTGTGTTCGTTAAGTATCGAATATTGTTGATTAAATAAAATTTTAGGTGCGTTTTCATTGTTTTTCAACTTACTTTAAAATTTTAAGTTTGGAAATCAATGATCCAACAGTCTATTCTAAAGATTGTGGCACTTATAAAGTGAAGATACAGGACCGTTCTGCGCGTCCATTGGCTTTCTAGTTTGCTTTGAAGGAGTATTTGATTCCTATCCCCATCGCATATTTTCAAAACCAAAAACTTTTGTTTATAAACATGTTTTTAAGAGCAGAGGCCTTTTATAATCATCTTGCTCATAAAAATTGATGATTTGTTAGGTACAGTCGAAGAATTAATCAACTTATTATACTTAGTTGTCACAATTAAATCCGAATAGCTCAATAACGGGGAACAAAACCACATTAAAGTATATAAAACGGTTCGTGTGCATGACCAGTAAATTACGAAAATAACGTTCTTCATTAACATCTCGTTCAATCACTTTTGGATACAGGCTTCCTCTGAGAGACTTTTGCCCATTATTCCCACACTGGGCATGAGAATGGTGAATAACAGATCCCGGTTCAGGTTCACTGGTACTCGCACTGGCTACGGCTTAACATTAGGAATCCAAACTTACCTTTCCGACTGTGTTGCCCCTTGTCGTATAACAGATTGGGCTCTTGCGACCGGCTGAGCGCGCCAGGAGCTGTGGAAGCGCAGATGGTAACAGAAGCTCTGCTCTTTCATTCCCAACCCGCCTGCCCACTCATTATTTACTTATTGTGCATATTACACCTCGGTGCCACTCATACATACGTCGATAGTTACTTCCTTTACTAACAATATGAAAAAATAAAACACACATATTCTATACCATTTTATTAAATTAGAAAAGAAAACTCATCAATTACATATATAAATTATGTGCGTTTTAATGAGACGTGTTCAAACCAAAGTTGCCATACGTAAGTCTATTAAATAATATAAATGGTTCGGTTCTTTGTGGACATCATTAAGTACAACTATTAGGAAATAAAATATAATTAGGTAAATTAAAAGAAAAAAAATCGCCGGATTATAAAATTGTATAACGCTAAAAAGATCTATAAATGCAAAATTCTAAATGAGTATAAAGTAGAAAAAAATACATCCAAAGGAAAGAGTTACGTTTTATAGCTCATTTCGTTCAGCAGTCCCTAGCTGTTACACAATTTGTTATCCTTACACCTATGGTAATAGTTAGCAAGTACAAAATGATATTTTTATTTTAAAAATACCTATACGTAGCCTAAGTCTAAATTAAATTGTATAACGCGTTACATATCAATTGTAATTCATAATATACACGCCAGCTAATCATATCGTTTCGTAAACAACCCACCTGCTGACAGCGTGAAAGCCTTCTACGAGATATCATAACATAGCTGCAACGTCGCTGCCTCACAAAACTTTCCTTAACACTACTATAATTATTCACATACACACACATTACCTATTACTCAGATACATCGTGTTGGAAGATCTACGCTAAAGGCTAAAATGTTACATTTTCGATATGTTTACTTTAAATTACATTCATAAACAACAATTTTCAAAACCATGGCACACGGTTAGCCGAAGTAATCTTCCATCTGTCAATTTGGTCTTCGAGTAAGTCGATATGAAACTACCTAATGTTTTTAG
This sequence comes from Microceris scylla, assembly GCA_018245595.1. Lineage (NCBI taxonomy): Eukaryota > Metazoa > Arthropoda > Insecta > Lepidoptera > Hesperiidae > Microceris > Microceris scylla. The sequence continues at coordinate 5,079 of DWDT01002295.1, read as the reverse complement.
CTGCGTGAACGATTTGTTTTAAAAATATTTCTTTTAAAAGTAGGTACATGGCTGCTCATATCTTTACATATGTAATGTAACTATTAAACGGTGCCACATAATTCGTAGTACACTGGCCGTAGCTTACGGCTAATGTAACATTCCCTACTTGAACAATAACACTAGATACAATATTATGTAAGTGTCAGGTGTACACGTAATTGATTGACCGTATCGCCTCCCGCGGCTCACAACTACTTCGTGACAGTTAGTTACTTATATATCGCATAAGAAATTCGTAGACACAACAATTGTGCACAATTCCTTAATCATTATTAATATGAGGTTCGTTAGTGTTCACTTACGTTACTAATTTAATCACGTACCTTTTTTTTTTTGTAATAAATGCAAATAAAATTTGACCATCGACAACGCGTCGAAGGAATCGAAACATAATTTATACGAACGGGGAGGAGGCCGGCTCGGGGGCGCATCGAAAACAAATATGCGTAAAATAAGAGGAGAGCAGAAACGAAGGAATCGAGTAGGCGCGGTGCGGGTCGCTTAGGGCGGCACGTAGGGCGGCGGCTTGCGGTAGGTGGGCGTGGCCTTGGGGCGCGGCGGCGTGCGCTCGGCGGCGAAGGGCGGCGGCGGGCGGTAGGGCGCGGCGCGGTAGCTGGGCGCGGGCGGCGCGGCCGGCAGCAGCGGCGGCTTCTCCTCGCGCATGATCACGGGGCTCTTGTCCAGCGGCTCGGGCTCGCCGCGCTCCTCCAGCTCGTCCTGGAAGATCACGGGGATCCCCTTCGAGCGGAACGCCTGCCGCTCCTCCTCGTCGCCCACGCTCATTTTGCCTGTCGAGCGCGATCGTCAAAATATTGTTATAATATTCGCTAGGGAGATTTTTGTAGCGATTGAAATCAAATTATGTACAGTAGTGAGGTTTACGACGGTCAAAATTTATAATCTACGGTGTTTTTGCAGGGATGCTCGCCAGTCGGGTGCAGAATGGTGCATTTAAAATGGAACTCCATTATTAAAACTGTATAAATAAAAATGGTTCCTTCCTAATAGTAGTAACCGTCAAATACAAGGTAGGGTGAAAAATTTACATTGAACTATTTGTGAGTTTTAATAGTAAAATACAAAAAGATATTTAAATTGAAACAAATAAAAAAGATGCACTACAGTAGTAAAGATTTAACGAATGAGTCACCTTTTATTTGTCAAGAATTCTCACCCCCTATGGTCAAAAGTTAAATCATGTTTATTTTCATTTCAAATTATTCACATATCATTTGGCATACAGGTAAAATATTGTATTACTCATTCCGTATTAAAATATTTTATTATAAACTGATATAGATTTCGGAACACATGTACCGGTAAACTGCTATGTTATGCTATGTTAAATTCAATTCAATAACATCCTAAATGAAAAAAAAATCAATGACTGACCTGTCCGCCGCCTGCGGTACAGCACGCACGCGATGGCCCCGGCCACGAGGATCATGCACACGATGACCACGGCCGGGATGACGAACGTCACCAAGTAGTCGGAATACTCCGACTCGGCGCTGCTCGCCTTGTTCGACAAGTTGGTGCTCGTGTGCACCGGAGTGGAAACCTTCGTAGTCTTTGTGTTCTGCTCTGCACAAAGCCCTAGGGGGATCAGTCGGATGGACATCACTTTCAAGTCCTTGTCGAATATCTGGTCAACGATCTCCTTGAGGTTTCGCTCGTCGACGATTATCATTTTTCTCAATTCCTCGATTTCTCGTTTCGGGCACCTGTCCATTGGTAAGCTCGTGTTGTACCTATCGAGTAAGAATAATCGATTATCGAAATGAAAAATCGTGTTACAAAATCGATTATTGGTCGAATAATTATGGATTCATCGACTAGGTTTTAAGCGATACATAAAGTTTGGAATCAAAAATAGGGACGCTTGTTTTCATAATAGTGTATAATTTTTATCAGTTTACCATATAATAGTAGGGGGATTATCGGTAATGCTCTGGATGCGAATATTGTCTGTGTCCTTCTGTCCGAACAGCGCTGCCAGTTTTTCAACTACTTTTCGCTTGTTGCTAGCGCTGTCAAAGAGATGGGGTGACGGGTCCATGGTCATCTGGAACTCCACCGTCGGTCTGATGGTGGGAGCCTTCGCTACTTCCACTATTAAGCTGTCGTATGCGCTCTTTTTACTCGAGTCTTCAGCGATCTGGAGTCAATTAGATTTATGTGTTTTAGATCGATTGTAATAATTCTGAACGTTAATAAATTATTAAATAATTGAGATTTCACATCAACTACATTTTTCGATTCGTACAATAATTTAGGACCTGCGCGATCACGTAGCACCGGAGCGCTCGTGCGGTACGAAAAAGTATATTATCAAATCGTTAATGGATTTTAAAGGAGCGGTCAGCGTAATGTTATCGAAACGGAAATAGAAGTGCATAGATCTAAAAGAGAGTAAGTGTGTAAGAGGAGGTCGGGGAGGGTACCAGCTGGTAGTGCACGCTGCCCTCGTCGGCGGGCGCGGGCAGGCCGTAGAACTCCTGGTTGCGCGCGTCGAACTGCAGCCAGTGCGCGGGCGGCAGCGGCGAGCGGTCGCTGAAGCGCAGCGCCAGCGCCAGCGCGCGCGTGCCGCCGTCCTCGGGGTCGAAGAACGTGTCCTCGGGCACCTTGTACACCAGCAGCCGCCCCACCGTGGCCGTCAGGTGGTCCACCTGGTTGCGCGTCACGGGCGGGTACGTGTCGGGCGCGCGCGGCCCGCCCCCGCCGCCCGCCCCGCCCGCCCCGCCCGCCGCGCAGCGCCCCGCCCCGCGCCAGCCCGCCGCCACCACCTGCAGCTCGGGCGCCATGGCGCGCACCAGCGCCGCCGACGGGGCGCCCGGCGAGCTCTCCGATTCCATTATCTAAAATCGTGCACACCCCTTTCTTCAATTTTCTCTTTGTATTTTCCAGTACCGACGCGATACCTGAATTTGTACCTGGTGCGTGACCATACATTCGAGCCCCTTTTCCATGGAATGTAGAAGTTGTGATAAAGTGGAGATGTAAATCTATATTATATTTTTAATTTACAAAAGCGATTTACATACACACGTACTATTCCACTTTTTACTTAACCACTGATCGATACGTCGGTAAATCACGATTCATTTGTTCAAATTCTCGTACACCCATTAATGCTCAATTTACTTATGCTTATACAAATATCAGTAATAGACTTTAAACTTAGATTTTTAATTTCGTTTTGAGTTCAACTTCGTCCCATAAAATATTCCCAATACAACCAATTACGTAACGTTCCGCTTCTAACCTCGAACAATTAGGCAAAGGACCAATACACTCCCACGTTTCACCAGTTATGTTTAATTATCATGGAATAGATGATAAACCTACAGTCAGTACACAAGGCACAAATCCAGACTTCGAGTCGTGATTGGAAATACTATTAAATACAATTTCTAAAATAAAACAGCCGACGTTACCTTCATGAGTCGCTTGATATCGTCCATGGGGCACGCGGGATCCTTGGGCAGGGTATCGTTGGTCCACACGAACTCGCAGATGTCTCCGTTCTGCGTGGCGTTCAAAACCGTTATGTGGTGCATGTCCGTGTACCTGAGGAAGTGCTCCATGAGAACATTCGAGAAGTAAAATAATATGATATGCACCGTAAGTTGAAATCGGGAGGCGGGCAGCTAGGCAGCTAGGCAGGTAGGCAGCTAGGCACGTAGAAGCAAGTAAAAGAATCCGCAAGCGGCGGCGGCGGCGGCGGCGAGTACGGACCGGAAGAGGTTGACGATGCCCTCGAGCGCGCGGACCTGCCAGTCGACGGCGGCGGCGAAGCGGCGCAGCGCGCGCAGGCGCATGTAGAAGTGGTGGCTGACGGTGCGCGCGGCGCGGTGCTGCTGCACCGTCACGTACAGCGTGTCGCGCGCCGCGCGCCCCGCGCCGTCGCGCGCCTCCACCGAGAACTGCCACCGCGACACGTGCGCCTCCAGCGGCCTGCGACCACACCCCTCCTCGTCATCCTGCTCCCACTCGCTCCGCGGACTAGCGGACCCTTCGAGTATTACGTAAGCCGATTGTTATTCTTCGATCGCCCCTTCCGCCTATGTAACGCGTAGTAACTTTTTATAGCATCCCCCCTCCCCCCAAGTTGCGTTACGTAATACTTGAACGTCCCCCGAAGTCGCTGGTACACGCCATTCATCGTTTGAGTACAGTAATAGGAACTGATTCGCTTTATTAATATTTTTTTGATTGTGGTGGTGATGGCGTCGATGATAACGAAGGCGTTGATGGTGGTAGTGACGGTAATGGTAATGATGGTGGTGGTGGTGGTGGTGGTTGTGGCGGAGTCGATGATGGCAGTGGTAGTGTTGATGGTTATACTGACGGTGGTGGTGATAATCAATCAGTTTGAGCGTTATCTAGGTAGCGTTATCATAAACAAATCATTTGGAGCGTTGTCTAGGTTTTAATGTCAAAGACTACGTTTATACGGGGTGGGGCAAAAGTCCCGCTACCATTTTGATTGCGCGCCATCTTGATTATGTGACGTATAGCTCAGTTTAGTCTTAGTTTAGGTTTAACCATTGTGTTGTGTAGACGTCCAAGTTTTATAACGGATAAATATACGCCATAAAAACTGGCATTTGATTGACAGGAAATATTTTTTGAAAATAATCATTCCATTATTGCCACTCAGCAATAAGTGTTTCCTCTATGCTACTTATTGACAACAATTATTATTGACAACAGTTATTATGATTGACGTCTTATTGACGTCTCATGTAATAATAATAATAACAATCCTTATTCACGGTTTACTACAAAAAGAAACAGAAGCTATAACAAAGCAACAATTATAGTAGTAAAATATAGAAAGAAAAGACAAATTATTAATAACAAAAACAAGACTGGACAAGAAATAAAAATAAAACTAATGAAAGGACATCTGTGCTGCGACGTAAACCGCGAAATGGACCGCACTGGGCACTCAGCTAGGGATGATCGATATACATCGATGTTGAATAAGTATCGATGTTTAGCTAGAAAACATCGATGTTTTGTCATCGATGT
>DWDT01002294.1:0-13989 GCA_018245595.1 Microceris scylla | reverse complement strand
AGCGTGGCAAAATTCTGGGCTAAAAGCATTTAGCGACTTATTACAAAATGTGTTTGTCATCGACACGCTAAGAAGATATGTAGTATTATTAGAACGATCTTGTTTTAGATCGGAATTATTACCTAAATTAATTTGTCAACCACTCTTCTATTGTCCTATGCTCGCTTCAATCTCTTAAAATAAAAAAAATAACAATAAAATCTACCTCTATCATTCAAATCACTAGAATGGCACATATCTGCAGATTTAGTTCGCTCATCTTGTTGTGTTTCCAGGTCTTCGCGTATATTTATGGTTTCCTGTGCGAATTTAAAATGTTTACATTTTTAAATTTTCTAAATGAATTTCAATCATTAATTAGTTACTGCATTCCAAAGTATTCAATATTTAGTAGAAATAAGTACCTGGTCTGGCAGATTCAAAATGTCCTTAACAGGAAGGATAGCTCTCGAAACCCCTATCTGTTTCTAAAAAAAAATATTTCATTTTCAATAACAACAACATGGTAAAAACAAATAAAAACCTATGACACAAATTATTTTAATTAGCAATAATAGAGTTTCACAAATCTCTACAAATCCGAACACGTGGCTTATATATTAACGGAACACGGTATACGTATCACGTGTATATGAAATCTCTTCAGGGTATGAAAATGATGACTACAAGATATTTTGTATAAGCACCTTACCTATTTAAGGAAACCAATGTAATGTAACTATGTAAGTGTAACTAATTACACTTTAAAGCTTATTTATGTACGCAATAGCATAACAGGTGCCGTGTGTGAACATCGGTGTAGGTATTATGTGTTAAGCATTACGCCTGAAATTCGAATGAATTACCTGCTTGATTACTAATGGAACTGTTATAACTTGTTTCGCTGCCTTATTGCCTATTAGATTTTCAGTGAATGTTGATTTTTTTGGTGCGTCCGAAGTCAATTTCTGGTGATTAAAATAATTATGAATATAATTACTAAAAATTGCCATAGGCTTAGACTTTTACAAATTGCTGTAACTGCTAAAAATGCATTGCTATAGGACTTAAAAGTCTGTGAAAATCATGATGAATATATTTATTAAAAATTGCCATAAGTTTAGAGGTTTAGAAGTTGCTGTAAATACTAAGAATGCATTGCTATAGGACATAAATGTCTGTGATAAGCTATAATGGTACTAATGTGCGGCTCATCAAACTCACCGGTAAAGTTGTAGAGACTAATAGACCAAATGCGGGTGAAATTTTGGGGAAAGGTGTGAGTGATTTCGTCTATGACAATGAAAAACCGATTATCTAAAGTTTATTAGCAAATACAACTCTGGTGTCTACGTTTCTAAATGTCAATCTTGAAATCGCATTTAATTCTGCCGTATCCCGTAGCTTATAGAATTATGATTATACGTAGGTATGTATATAGCCTTTTTTAAATGATTTATATTTTGCAATAACATACGTTTATGCAAATTATCTTTGCTATTCCTGATTAGGTAATTTAAACAATATATACCTATATAATTAAATATCTTTTAATAAAAAAGATTTTATACATATAGGTATCTATATGTGGTTTTTGTAAGTGTATTTAATATTAAGCGTCTGTATTTTCCATTTAATTTACCTTTTTAGCTGATGTTAATCTCTCACGATCTGTACGTGCCGACTTAGCAGTATAATATGCGGTTTGACCAGTATCTTCCCTTGTTTTACTTGCGGATTTGGGCCTGGTGTTCTGAGAAGCGAAATAATTTAGGCCAATATTTCTCAGTATGTTCAAAATTTACATTTTTTTAATGCTCGCGAAAGGAAAAACAAATACTTCTGTTTTTGTAAAAAAACCGAATCCGGATGCAGCAGGTGAAGAAGATCCGACTCCGATGGTGCTAATGACAAACGGTCTAGGTCCAGCAGTGGACTGAGACAGGCTAATGAGATGATGGAGATAATAATAAAAATTCAATTAATTCATATTGTTACTATTAATTAACATATTTTATTTTCAATTAGGTAATATACATTTTTGAAGAACGATTATACTCGTATGTACACATCAAAGACAATATGGAGGCTGACGGCTATTTTCGTAAAGTCTATGTCACCATTAATAACCTAAGTTAGGTTGATGTGATGTATGAGGTTTTATATTACTGACAATCAGCATGTACGTATACTATTGTACATCTTTGGGGAGCAGCTTAGTAAAATTATGAAGCATACTGTGTAGCAATTAATACAACCGATGGCAATCTGACATGTTGATTAAAAGATAAAAAGTGGGCGTTACCGGTATATCAGAGTAATTTATTGGTTTAATATTTTTTAATGAATTTCTTAGTCGGCTGGGAGGTAACCGCTGCGGAATCCTGCATTTATAAGCATGGTTGTCGCCTGCAACAACAAGTTAATATTTGTAAGTAGATTAATTAGATTTCTTACGCAACAATATTTATTAATGTAAAGGCGATCCAATATAATTTTGCTTTAAGCAAGTTTGGCCTACCTTGCATATTCTGTTCCCCAGATGGCTCATTTGACATATTTACACGCGATTTTGGTACTTCAGGTAGTCACCAACAACAAAAATTTTGTCCCATAAAATTTTCAGTACATCAAAGATGCATAATATGTACTGAATTTTAACTTCTGTCAATTCCTGTCAAATCGGTGCAAGATTATAGAATAAATTAAATATGCTGGCTATATTGGGAAATACGGTCTTTGCGTCACGCCGATGAAAATTTTAGACGTTACATTTTAAATTCCGAACATTAGTAAGACATATAGCTTTTAATATTTAACACAGACCGCTTCAAAATTATAATTGTGTTTTCAAAAAATAGTATTTGATTTAGAATTTGTAGTCATTTGGTGGTACATTTATTATGACCACCACGGCAAAGCCACAAAAAGAAAAGCCATGTAAGTAACATTTTTATTTACATATGTCGACAGTTTAGCTGTTTAGATTTAAGTTTTCCATTGTCACAGTCTGGGGATTGAATCCTACATGCATTTCTGACTACAAAAAGTTAAGCGGTTTTAAGATTAAACTGTCACTCACTATAGCGTTTATACAAAACATGTTTAAGATACCTTCATATTTTAGAGTCGTAATGTTCCCTAACACGTGTAAAAGAAACAAGCCATCACTTGACAGCGTAGTAGACGAAGGACTTCTTTCTTCTAGAGTTGGTATGCTATAGTGGCGGTATATAAGGGATAATGATTCCGTAGGTTTTACAATATAATTTTATAATTATCTTTTCTTATATTCATAATTTGGAGTTATTAAAAGTTCAAAATAAAATATTCTCAATTTTCATTAGGTAGGCCTATGGCCAGCACAGATTATAGACTTAATCTTCCTCATTCAAAACGAATAATAATACCCTTTTTCAACACTGAAAATATTCAGATGATGAGGATGATGTAATAAATACGCTGTTTATATATACATATATAATGTATTTATAAACAGAAACAGTAATTATAGCAATCGTTATACAAAATAATTTTCTGTTATATATGATATTTTTTTAAGTTGGGGCAGCGCCTCGATTAACGCCGCGTCCGACCGCTGCGTCGGTGGCGCGCGCTGCACGCAACGCCAGCAATCGAAACATGACGTTACCAGTGACCCAGCGGCTGTCTCCAACGCGAGCACCCCCTTCGCCGGTCTCTTCAAAAGTAAAAATATTAAATTACTTAATAATACCTTTCTATTTAACATACTCTCAATACATAGTTACATTCATAATGCCGATTGCAAACGATCGTAAATCTAGGGAAATGTGGTCACCCGTGATAAATATTCATGACCGATTCCATATTCTGGAGATCATTTTAAACTGTAAATGTACATTGTTATCTTTGAATAGCAATCCTTAAACCTCGTCGAAGAACTTAAGGGTGTCTTAAAACATCAGATAGGTGGGAGAGCCACTCTATATCTCTGCCAATCCGCACTCCTCCAAATATTAGCACCTCCAAATGATAATTTGATATGCCTGAGTTTTGAAATTAAAAATTCAGTTGAGTATTAATAATTGTATTAAAAGGATATATTACATTCAGGTTAGAATGAATACTCAACGCAATAGTCAGAAAACGGATTCAAAAACGGATGTAAAGGTTCGTATATTGGTATTCTGAGTATGATATCGATGTTTCATATTTATTATTCAACTACTTTCTTTACATTTTTATACAGATTAATAGAAACTGTGACACTGTATTGGCCGTGTCAGATTTGGACGGACCCAGACAGGACTACGAATCATTGTGCATAGAAAGCGACCCGACTGTTACTGTAGACGACACAATAAAAGAACAATTAATTGAGGCTGATGTATCCGGTGTACAAGAAAATAACTCATTTGGTACCGCAGTACATTCATTACTTCAAATATTTCTGGACAGTTAAATTTTCGTATTAGTAACAACTAATGTAGAATTGAAGATCAGTTGTTGTTGAGTGAGGGAATTATAGTAGCTTGATTGGTTTCAGAGTCCAATAAAGCAAAACCATGTAACACACCAGTAACAAGCCGTCCTCAGACACCCAGAAATGTAACGAGTCGTCCACAAACTCCACGTATCTCGAGTCGACCATCCACTCCCGCGCATTCCGCCCAACGACACGGTACTCCTGCTAGCCGGCCTACAACTCCTACAGCTCCACAACGTACAACTACCCGGCCTAAGACACCGACAACCCAACCTGCATCAGGTAGTGCGCGACCCCGCACACCAGTTGCAGGGTCGAGAGCTTCGTCACGAACACCGGCACAAAACGAGGATTTGAAAACTGCATTTATCACAAAGCACCAACAGTATCAGTGCATGAAGAGAGACTTGGATTTGAAACAGGTAAATAAAAAACACGTTTTGTCTCTTATTCTTATCATTTACCATGTTCACTGTTATATATATATATATATGTCATACGTGGTCACATGTCGGTTTTTCATTTCTCAGCAAGCAATATTGGAAGTTTTTGAGGGTTTGCGGAGTTTACGGGATCGAATGTTACAAGAGGGGGTGGCGGATGACCAAGATGAGTTGAAGGACTTTATGGTATTTAACGTGGGCGATTGGGCTGCGGAGGAAGTGGCCCAATTGTGTCGAGACGCAGCCGCAGCGGCCGCTACTGATGGAGCCGCACACCTTATAAATAATATTGCTGCTCAAGGTAAATCTACTTTGCGATGTAACATCAAAATAAAAGTTATTACTCCAGGCTAATTATTTAAACTACATTCTATGTCTTTTCTACTAGCTAATTTTCTTGTTTTATTTACGTGCTATTAATTAGCCACTCACAATGTCGTTCGCGTTATATGCTAATAATTCAACATAAGGTTTTATTCTATTATGTATTTGATTAACATAATTTCGCTCTTTGATTCATTATTTGTGATGTAGTTACTCTCTGTATCTGCCAATAAGTATCTTTGATATGGGTCAATAAGTTTCTTTAATATTTCTATATTTAATAGGTCCTCGCACCATAGATAGACCAATAATTATATTTATCTTATATGTATAATATCTAAATTTATTTTCACTAGATGAATGTTCGCTGGCAGAAGTGGAAACAAATGTGATGAATGTTCCAGCATGTTTTGCCGATCTCTGCTTACAAGCATTTTCAGCGCGGCAAGAAGTCATTGACTGGATCAAAGATGTTCTAGCAAATAAGGTATACATGTGTTTCGGAGACACCTTAACGAGGACGTACAAAAATGTAAAAAGCAAAGTAAATCTTACGTCCATTGTATGTTTTAGAATTTGGGTAACGAGGAAATGGATCGCATTGCTCACTACAACGCGCAGGGCCTCGAACTTTGCGAAGCTCTTCGCCAACTTAAGTCTCAAGCAAACGCCGCTGTGGATAATGTTACGCAGCTTTCAAAGTAATTATCAAAGCTATATTTTTATGTCATTTTATATTCGACGTATTCATGACTGCCTCGTTGGTCGTGGTAGTTGCAAGGGCGACTGCCGATCGGGTCCCGGGTTCGATTCCTGGGTCGAACACTACAAACATTTTCTTATTTAGATTTTCTAGTACTGGTTCGGAGTCTGGATATGTGCCCGATGCATAGCAATAGACTCACCACCTATTCCCTAGTGAGACGTAAACGTAGTCGGTGAACGTGGGAGTGTTCTGCATTCCTCTGCCTACATTTTTAGGGATTACAAGTTACGTATTCATATTATGTATATCCAATACAAAGGGAAGTTACGTATTCATATTATGTATATCCAATAAAAGTTATATATTTTATTTCTATCCAAGTTGTTCGCGTAATTGTTTCCGTATAATATTTAAGCTTGTGTTCAAATTGTAGACGAGTTTTTCGAGAGCGAGCTGCGCTGATTACTGTGGGCGAGTCGTTAGTGCGAGAAGTGGCGCGACTCCGACAAGAGCGCGAGACACGCGTTACAATCGTCCAGGAAACATCTGAAAATCGCCCAGACATTGAAATTGACAAAGCCCTAGAGGTAATTTAAAAAAAAATACCCCGTTTATATTCTATTTTTAGAAAACATCAATTGACTATCTGCGTCGGGGACTTTTTCACGGGCACCATAATCGAATGATCGGCTTGGCCACGCATACCGGACAAACATTCATTTACAAATTATAAAATCAATACTCGTCAAGACTGTGCCCATTTGTGCAATCGGAATCGATTTTTGGTACACGGCAAAATAGTTAGGCGCAGATGTTCTCGTATTTCGTATCACTTGTACAATTTACACCATTTTACTGCTTCGTGAGTGGCCACTCTCCACTGCGACTTTCCTGCAATCGGCGGGAGCCCATGAAGAATTACTTTGTAGGTAGTAATACCATCCCGAGAAAAATATACGTGAGTTAAATCGGTACATATTTCAATATATACATAAAATTTGCAATAATTACAGCAAGCACGTCGTGAATTAGACGAGGAGCGAGCGGCGAAAAATGCTTTAAAAGATAAATTGGCGACAGCAGATTCGCAGCTGCGTCAGGCTCGCGTGCGCGTTGCTAAAATGGACCGACAGCTACGCGAGGCGGAGGCCAGCATCGCCAGTCTCACGGGCACGGTCAAGTCGCTGGAAGATCAGGTATATTCTTCAGCAAATGCTCGACGGCTTGTTCAAACGATCGTATGTGTTTAATCAAGAGAGACTCCAGCTGAAACTAATTTTGACACTTGATTTCATATCTACAAGCATTCATTCCACAATAGACAATACATTTTCCAGAGTTGTGTAATTAAAGTAAATTAGGCGTGTTAAATACTTAATTACATTTAGACAATGTGAAGCGCATACTTAATTCTAGCCAACGATGATTTAACCAAAGTACAGACAAAAAGTAACAATATATTCTGCTTAATGTTCAACAATACGATATTTGATCAATAACGTTGTGTGTATATTAAAATTTGCACGCTGAAGAAGTTAAAGACATAGTTTAAATACATACTATATTAATAAATATTTATAGTAAAACTCGGATTACTCGAAATCCTAATCCTGTTTTAGAGCCGTCAAAAAGAGGTCCATTTGGAAGCTAGAGCAAGGAAGCTTAAGGAATCACTTAAAACAGGAGAAATGGCTAGCACCCATCTAACTCAACAGCGAGATGCTCTTCAAGCTGAGTAAGATAATAACATTAATAGAAACATATGTTGGCTAATAATTGTCATAATCATCAACATTATTATTATCAGGATTATCATCATCTTTGTCATCATATACTTACGTAAAATATATGCTATATTATTATTATAACATCCTCACGACTGAGAGCAATACGTACATAAACCAATCAGAGGATACGTGTTTTTTACAAATATCTGAAATATTTTTAGGGTGTTGGATTTAAAGGAACAAATTCAATTATTAAACGCCGAACATAACTCAGCTGCTCAAGAGCTTGGCAGTCAAATTAAGGAGCTAATGGTTGCTATGGAAGAGGAAAGAAAACAATTCGAACAAGAAAAAGAAGTTAAGGAGTTTCTCGAGAAATCTTTGCGAGATAGTGAACGTACTATAGAGGAACTGAAGTCTAAAATCATAGAACTCGAAAACAGTAAACCGAACCCTGGTATGACTACTTTTTGTTTTTGATGTGTCAGTTTTATACTAATCGTAATAAAGTTTGATTCAAGGATACATACAGAGGCAGTTCTTGGATCCTTGAAGCTTAGATTAAGTACCTTATCTTAAGGACCCATTTCGCTGCTGTTAGTTATTATCGCTTGATGTGTTATTTTGACTTGCCAGTGAAATTCATTCACACTAGTCTTAAAAACTCCCTAGAGTAATATGGTGATTTGAAGAATGTCTGAAAGAAACAAAGATTTCGGTATCGAATCTCAGTTAAAAGTGCATATACATATGTATATTAGCTACAGCTACTCGTAGTGCTGGTATTGCATGTGCATATAGGTATATATCTTTAAAATAAAAATAGTTATACTAAAATACCGTTATAACTGCCATAAATCGTTCATTGACTTCTTCGATGATCGAGTGGTCTACAAGCGCGACTGCCGAGCGAGAGGTTTTGGATTCGATTCCCCGGCTGGGTACTATTTTTTTTTTTTTAACTTAAACTTCCTATTAGAAGCTGGGAGTCAGGATTTGTGCCCGGTGTATGGCAAAATGCTGTCCACTTATTCCATGATGGGACGTTAAGGATAAACGACGACGATAACGATTGATTGTATAAAGTAACTAGTAAAATTTTGGAATATAATAAACTCTTGTGCTTTAATTTTCGTGGAGATACTGACGTGATCTTGTTTTTAGGAAAATACGCGGCAAAATTTTAAAGGACTTGAAAGTTACCAGTAATTCGAAATATTTTAGTCATCCAGGAAATGTGTCGCAAGTAACAACAAAGCGATGGATACGTGTAATTTGTATATGTTAATATAATGTTGAAAATATCAAAACATTTTTCTAATATTGTTTATAGATTTACCAACTGAGAGAGAGATGGATTTATGGGCAGAGTTACAAGCGACAAAGGATATTTTGCGTACGACAGAAGATGAAGTGAATATGTGTAAAAGGGAAAAAGTTCGTTTTCTAGAATCACTTGCAAAAATATCGGTAATTATTTTTAAATGATTATGAAATTTTATCATATATAGAAATATTTCCTAAAATAACTTGATATATTTTCACCATTAAATAACTAAAATTACTTACGTAGGAAACTGAAAACAAGGTAGGGATGCAACAAAAATTAGCGGCTGAGCTTTTGAGCAAAGAAGAAATAGTAAGTAAGATGCAAGCGCAGATCAGGGAATTGACGAAGAATATTAAATTGAAGTACGTCCAATTATGTTGAGATGACTTAGTTGCGTGAAATTTTCAATCCAGTTTGAATTCAAGATTCGTCTAATGGAAATTTTATTTCAGCGAACAAAAAGTTATACAGTACGAGCAATATGTGCGTGATTTACAAACACATAACCGTGATAAAGCTAATTGTCAGGAATCACCGAATGGTATCAGCTACCAAGATTTGCAGCAAGAGGTGATAATACGTTTTTATGGAAATTACTAATGGAAATGTATAATCATTTGCTTAGGTATAACCTTCATTTGATTGGCTTTTTCCAGATTAATAACTTGCGATTAGGGCTTCTAGAAGCTGTCCATAAAAATGAAGAATTATCGGAGATGCTCGTACAGAAAGAGCAGCAACTAGAACAGCAAGATAAGACTTCACGTGCTCAGGCAAGAGTCATAAAGGTTACTCATTTTTGATAATCAAAAATTATACATTAAAGATTAACGCCAGAAACAAAAACATAAAAAAATCATTAAGTAGATTTCTTTTAATATTTTTATTTTGAATAATCAGGTTCGTGAGGAACTGATAAACTTGCTCAAAACAAAGGAAACGGAACAGAGTCACGAACTTTCTACTTTACAACATGATCTTGAGCATCGAATGAAAATTGTAGACGATGTGAGATTCGAATTTATTTTACTTTATTTTGTAAACACATATTGTAACCACATTTGTTATCTTTTTATAGAAATAAGATTATTATTAGAAATAACTAAGGCTTGCATATGTGACAGGTTAACAAGCAAATAGCCGCAAAGGCTGACGAAATCCAAGAACTATTCGCGACACTGGAAAACAAACAGCAGCAAATTCATCGGCTGGAGAAAATCGTCCTAGCATTGGAAGAGCAGCAGAGGCGCGCCCAAGCGCAGCGCACGAGACAAGAGGAGAAAATAGCTGCACTTGAACATGAACTTGCAGCAGGTGGAAATCGAAGAGAAAGGTCCGTTATATTAATTCCTTGTTATTGAAGGATTTGTATGAATATCTTCACAACTGTATTCCGCGAAGGGACAGGCAGAGGAGTGAAGTACACTACTACAATCCTCCTGCAAAATTTTACATCCTATCAGGGAATAAGGGTTGAGTCTATTACCATATCTCATAGATCCGAACTCTGAACTACTGCACGAAAGTATAGCACGCTGGGCCTGCAATCGCGTTTGCAACCATCCAACCAAAAAGGCAGTCTTTTGATGAATATCATAAAATACTTAATGGCATGGCAAACAGATAAAACTCCTCTTTTTCTCTTATTTACAGACATTTTTTTTATATTTTCAGGAAATTCCTGTTTTTCTGAAATCTGACAGCGACGTAATGAAATTACACTTATGTTTGTAAAGTGAGACTCGTCTTCTCTGTAATATTGTTTTATTTTTGTATTTCACTTAAATAGTTTTGTGATAAATGTTGTTTACAATTTGTTTAAATTTTATTTTAATTTAATATTACACTATTTCAAGATATTTGAATTAAAACATCTAAATGATATTTAATAATTATATAATATATACGAAAAGGAAAGAGAAAAATCTAGATTACCTATAGCTAAACTAATCGCTAAACCATGACTTTATATATGTAAATACCATATGCTTTGCTGAAATTGCAACCCATGTAGTTGTTTAAAGTTTCTTATAAACTCTAAAATAAGAATAGTAAAAAAAGAATAATAATTGTAAAAAACCTGCATAAAAAAGTACATAATATATATGCTAATTTTCATGTTGATCGTTCGAATAGTGTTTGAATAGGATTCAGCTCGTAAACACTATATTAGGTATTGAGTACTAGTATATAGCTATTTATTATATGTGTACCTATATGTTTCTTGAAACAATTAAGGCCTAGTTCCGACATATTATTAATGAATCTTTTGAACATTAATCCACGTCATAATATCAGAAATTATATTTTATGCTCGTGAGCTATGGTTTTAATATATAAAATATACTCATTAAATATTGGATGTATGATAATGGTACCCGATTTGTGGACTGATAGACAAAAAAATAATTTGACATTGACAAACGACATATTAAATATGACATTCTTCTTGTAGCGTTTTGGATTCATTAGTTTAATTTTATAATCAAGTTCATTTCTTGTTTACGTTTATCAATATTTCTCTTTAATTATATTCCGTATCAAAATATAATATCCAATTATTAGTTTCCACTTTTAAGTTAAAATGTCGGAAAGAAAAGTTTTAAACGTAAGTCAAACTTTATCACATGTTTATTGATGTATTTCAGGAATAAACATCCTAAGTTTTTGCTTTTAGGTTTGTTTATCTAATATTATAATTATATTACTTGTATATTCCAGAAATACTATCCTCCAGACTTCGATCCGACGAAGATCCCGCGCATGAAATTGGCGAAGAATCGCCAATACACTGTGCGACTGATGGCTCCGTTTAACATGAGATGTGCTACATGTGGTGAATATATCTACAAGGGTAAGAAGTTCAATGCCAGGAAAGAGGATGTTGAAAACGAAGACTACTTGGGAATACGGATATACCGTTTCTATATAAAAGTTAGTATTCTTAATAGTCATCATAGAATAATTGTATGGTTTTTATCGCTTTCTATTTTTGTACATATCTCTTTAAATTTCTACTTCCTTAATTGTAATTTGTAATCACTGTGATTTTAAGTTAATATTAAAAAGTGTATTCAAGTGTTCAAAAGCTATGTATTATGTAGTATCATGAATTAGTAGCCAAAAGTTGTATTCACCTTAATTTTATGTCTGTTATTAATAAATTTAAATTTGTCTGTTCAAGTGCACAAGATGCTTACAAGAAATATCATTTAAAACTGATCCTAAGAACACAGATTATGAAATAGAAGCTGGTGCTACAAGAAACTTCATGGCATTGAAACTGGCTGAGGAACAGGCCCAGCGGGAGGAAGAGGAACAAAAGGAGGAAGAGGCCAATAATCCTATGAAGCTTTTAGGTATGAAAGTACAAGTATTAAAAAATGTCTTAAACTGTGTAATTGATTTGTATCTCAGATTTTAAAAATATCTATTTCATTAAAAAATACCTCTACTTACAATTGATAAAGTATCTTTATGATATTATTAGAGAAATATTTCATGTTTAGAAATAATAATAATAAAATCATTATAAAACTGTGAAATCGCTTCAAAGGCATGTTAGTGTAACAGGATTGCTTACAGTGAACAAACATTCCTTCTAATTAAGATTGTTGAAGGATGTTTACATTTCTACAGAAATAACACTAATTTCCCTACTATATCTGTCTTCCTGAGGCTTTCTTTTATTGAGTATTGTGTGTCATTATTAAATTATTTCTAATGGCTTGCACATAACCGATGGCTTTAGTGACTTCACTACCACATGAGTCTCATAGCGTATATTGCAGAATATGTACTAAGTTTTCATATTGTGATATATTGATGAACTATCATCTGTTTATTAAATTGATGATATATTCACTGTTATTTAGAACATTTTCACTGGTGTTTCTTATTTTTTTCTCTTTGTATCTCCTCTATGGTTGTGAGCAAAAATGTATCACATAAGATATATATATGATCAGGGATCAGTTTTAATATATTCTTGTAATGAAAAAAAATTCTGCTGATTCTTATGCTGATTGTTTTGTCAGTGTTTCTCAACTTTGTGTGCACTTTAATAAGTACTTTTGATGTAATGATTAGGCCTTTTTTTCTATAGACAATCAGTCATCATCAGTCTACATATCAATCTTCTCATCTGTACATTATGGTTCAAGTAGTATTGAACTTCAGAATCGATTTTATTGTTTTGCAGTTGGACTTTGATCTCTTCTTAGAATGAGAAGTGCATCATATAGAGTGCTCTAATTGGTTTGTAAATGGTTATGTTTGAACTTTGAACGTTTGTAGGAAATTAAGTTAGGTACATGTTATTTATATACAGAAATTATAATATACAAATTAAAATATATGCTACATTAAACAACGTATGCATTATGAAAAACAAAAATGGTAAAACACTCAATAGTTTAAGTAAATAATATGTGAAAACATTTTAATAATTTTCAGAATATAGGACAGAGCAATCAAGACAAGAAATAGAGTTATTGGAGAGTTTAGAAGAGTTGAAGGAGCTAAATAGAAGACAACGAACAGTGGACTATGATAGCATGTTGAAGCAGTACCAACCTGAAACCGCTGAAGAAAGAAAAGCTAGGGAACAGAAAGAGGATGATGATTTCATTAAGTAAGTTGCAATGCTAAAATAATTACACAGAAATATCTGATGATAAAATTCTGGGGTTATTAAAATGATAAAATAAAAAATTTTGAGATTTCACAGGTCTGAATTAGGAACTTTTCTATTCTTTTTAACTGTATCTGAACATGTTACAAATCTATAAGGATGTTGTGTATACAAATATAAGACATATAAATATTGAGCAAAAAATTGAAGTGGAGAATGTTCATGAAATTCAACCTATTATTTTGTGTATAACTTACACATGCCAGCAATACAAGTTTACTGATACCTTAATGGCAGGTTTCATATACAGTTCACATACATTTGCTTTTATTTCCACAATAATAATACTTTGCTTGTGCTTTAAAGGCTAAGATGTATA
>DWDT01002293.1:0-13989 GCA_018245595.1 Microceris scylla | reverse complement strand
ACTATGGCCTTAACCCTCTCAATATGAGAGGAGACCCGTATTCCAGCAGTGGAATTGTAATGGGTTGGAAAAAAAAACCGAAAAAAGAAACACAAAAAAAAAGAAAAACCTGATAATAGGTATAATACATTAAGGCTATATACTTAATGGAAAGTATTTCGTCATCGTCTTCATCATCACATATAGTTTGACAGCTGGGCACGACTATCCTTTGTTAATTGGAAGGTTAAAGATGTACATCAAGCTGTCCAAGTGTCAATTATGAAACTAGACGAGTATTGCGATTATTAAAAAAATTTGTGATACCATATACTTTGAACACATATTAATGGAGAAAACACCGTAAATATATCACAAACTTAAAAATAATCCATTTGTTTAGCGAAAACTTATGCGCCATGTTCAATACACACACATACACAGAGTGAAGTATCACATTTCTGTAGCATAAACGTCACGTCATTTGCACAAAATGAAATAGCCTCAAAGACGGGCGACTTGGCCGGACGCCCCCACCGGTGCCTCCTACCCCCTCCTGCCCTCCTCTGGCAGATTGACACCACTGCAGGTAAGACTCAGCATCACTAGACAGTGCTTGAGAATTATTTCAACGTCATTAGAAATGTATTTCACTGAAGAAAATGCCCCCAAGTGCATTTCTTGGTTAGAGCGGGTATTTTACCGAAGTAGTTTAATTTAGTGTGACTCCACATGGAATTGATGAATTTACTTTCTATACGATCTGCCTGTTAATCAAATAATATTTAAATGATATTTATAATAATATTTATAATATTTAAAAACTGTTATCAATTTTACACATAAATTCAATTGCAACCATGTAGGGAATGGTAAGTAAAACCTCATTAATTATTTCATGTATAATGACTTTTCCGAAATGTATATAATTAAATGAAATGTAAGACGATGAAGGGAAATAGCGATATAGCAAGCTATAATTGTTAAAAAACGTAAATAATGGTAGTGCCCATATCTAAATGAGTCATAGCACTCTGTTTCAGATGAATTTAAAATAAACATTGCATTACAATGAATACAAATATAAATAGGTATTGAACCATACTGCGTCATACGTCAAAATCAAATCAACCTGTTTCAAGTACGTAGCGCAGTTTGCAAGAAGGCGACTTGAGCCGTCGCCTCCCGCCAGCGCCCCCGTGGCCCCCTTCGACAGATGGACGACTGCAGGTAAAACTGAACGTTACTGTACTCCATTCTAACGATGTCACATGTAAGACGTAGATATTTTTAAAACAACGAGATAAAACATTAAAAACTACCTATTTGTGACACGAACTATACGTTACAGACAACTTCAGCAGGCCTGGCCTCGGACGGCACCACTGTGAAAACTTTCAGATTTGAACGGTACCTAAGAAGACATTCTATGAATTTTATGGCATAGCTTTAACCAAGCAATGAAATTTTTACCAATTAATAAACCATTAACTGGTAATTTAATATTTTACAATTAAGATTTTGAAATATGAAGTGGTTTAAGAACTGACATTGTAAGTATCCATACTTTAAGTGCACATAACTCAAAATCACGACATTAACCAAATTAATCATATAGAATCTAATTAAAAATCCTGTTCCTAGCAGACACATATAGTTTCAACAATTTTATTAATTCTACTGTTTTATAAATCCCCACAACACTACAACGTAAGTAAGGTAACAAATCGCACGGGTCACTACCCCAGTGCACTACTCAACTACCCTAAAGACGTCAAGCGTCCACTTCCCCACCCCACGGAGATGGATTGATATTGCAGAATGCAGGTGAGCGGGCGAGCCGATCTCAGAACAATAGCAATCTATAAACTTCTGTCCTTCCTAGAGTTCACTCTCGCTAGAGAACGGAATTTCTTGAAATTAACAAGAATGTACTTGGAAATTAAAAAGAAAATTAGTTATATCGAGATCGTTCATATTTATTGTCCTGATAGTAAAGTCTGGTCACTAACGAAATATGTTGGAGAAACCACAGGAAAGGGCGGGAAACGGTAATAATGACACGGCACGTGTATAATTATTCAATGATGAAATCATTATCTTCAATTTACTTATTGTCTTTCTACTGATAAGGAAACCCAATACTAATATCATTCCCACAAATATAGCAATGCGCAAATCATAGAAAAATATTGAAAACGACAATAGTTTTGTTTTTAAGCTAATAAACACAGTCACTGAACCTACAGCGCTCAATATTTCTGAACAGACTTATGTGACCAGAATATCTTTTAAGATCCATGATTCACTAAAAACTTTTTAGTCGTCTGTAAAAGAGGAAACGCGATTGACGCAAATTAATAGCCAGTCTTAACGACACTCCAAAAAACGAAACACACCATATCCCTTACTTACACCCCATAAAAACGCGACAGAGACACATGTCCCCCCTTATTATCTTCAATTAAGAGACTCTGATAATGTGCCATGACATACGTTCGAAGTGACCAAAAGTTACTGACCTATTAATATACCTTGTGATACCCTTGTTGATTCTGTCGAACTTCTAACAAAGGGGGCCGATGCAGGTCTGTAAACACTGGACGTCTCAGTGGCGCAAGTTTTGATATGCAGCTGAAAGGAACTAATTTGAACTTTAACGCATTATAATAGGTTCGAAGATGAATGAAGTCGTATAATGTCACGTCGGCTGCCGTGAATGATGCGTACGGGACAGTGACGAATGGTGGACCGTTACATGTGATTAGTGGACGCGGCGTTTCCGTGATCAGATGCAATAATGAGACGTGATAGGCGCCTCACTGACAGATGGAGCCCGTAGTTTGTGGGGTACTTCTTTTAAAAACATTATCATGCTTTGTTTGAGACCCGCTACAGAGGCTATAATATAACAAAAGCGTATAAATAACACACTTATCATAAAAATCGTAAATATACACAGAAAAAAGGTCTCTCCACAAACACGGAAGACGAGACACGTCAAAGTGACGGATACGCGTCAAGTGGATGAGATACGACGTGCTGTATAATTTTGATTTACGACGCCGCGGCGACGCCTCATTAGGTCCTCGCTAAATACAATTCATCTAGCACCATTACGGTACTATCTAATATATACAACACCAAAAGCACGTGAAATAATTATGATAATAAAGTTAGGTGACGTAATGTCAGAATGGCCTCGTCTTAAGCATGGATCAAGGCTACAGGGTGCTTTTTATTTCAAGCGATATATAGAGCCCTTATTAATATAGACGAATTTCCAATATATTTAAAATTTCATTCAAATAAATTTCAAATATCAATACAAGACTTACACGACGCTACACATAACATATATGGATATATGTATATACTCGTGGATTCAATTATAATGCCGTATATAGTGTTTTATCCTATAATCATACACCACTACAATATAGCAACACGGGAAATAATTTCCTGTTATATATCCAAGAAAGCTGAACATGTTGGGCCGTGGTACTTTAACGTTATTCAACAGTAAATAGTCATCTCTTTTGCTCTTTCTTATACTCTTTTACTCTTGGACGCCTTGTAGCGGCACAGAAAAGCTTCACAAACAAACACAAATTCTATTTCAAAATGATAATAAGTGCAATAAAATGTCGACGGGAACGAGAACGAGACACGTCAAAGTGACGGATACGCGTCAAGCGGATGAGATATGACGTGGCGTATAATTTGATTTACGGCGCCGCGGCGACGCCGTATTAATTTCTCGCTAAATACAACAAAACTCTCGAAAAATAGAAACGGTATATTTAGTAAATTCCTTTGAAAATTTTTATGAATTATCATAGTCATCATCAACCATCATCATCATTCTACTGTTATACACGAGTCTTATCTCAGTGCAGAAGGCATAGGACCATACTTTGCCACGCTGAGCAATATTAATTATTTATTCAATATAACCTAAATATCTATGTGATTATGTGAAGAAAGAGATTCGTACCAGAATTAAAACCCAGGACTTCCATTGTGGTGGTTTAATTCTAAGCTACTAGACCATCACTGTTTATTTTTATGAATATGATTTAAAAAATATATGAATTTTATGTTACAAGTCGTATGCTTTAACAAATCGATTAAATATGAGCGATAAAATATATTTTATAGGCAATTAGATAATCAAATTAACCAGTATTTCAACTTAAATAAGAAATATTGAATTTAAAAATTTAAAAATGATTAAATAGCGAAATAGAATAAAACGATGTAGTAAAAATCTTATTCCTTAAAACGCTATGCATACAGAGGTGTGCCTTATAAGAATTAGAAATTTATTTTATTAGAATTAAAAAAAAAAACAAACAAACAATTATTATTCATAATCCAGTTTACAATCTAAATGTATAAAAAAAGCACGACGCACCGCGGAAGAGGCGACGCGTCAGAGTGACGGATACACGTCAACTGTATGAGATATGACGGGAGCGTAATTTGATTAACGACGCCGCGGTGACGCGCGTTAATTTGTTACAGGTCTCGACCGGGTAAATAGGTGCGCTATTTACGGTTGACGTTATAAATTGCGATCGGTACTATCTGCTCAATAACGACCGTTAGACAATCCGGCCAATGTAGACCGTACACGCTGATAGTTTAAAAATTGCCTTGACATAAAATATTATCATTTGTTTAATTTTGAAAAACAAGACGTCATCAAAGTATCAAGAGTCAAAGAGCATATCTAATTTGTCACGTGTACCATTGATATTTAAAATTCATTTATACTGCCAATCAAAGAAATCACTGAGAAAAACCACTGAGTCAGCATTCGGTATGATAAACGGTTGAACAGTCATCGAAAGGTTAATGGCCGGAATTGAAGTTGGAATAAGCATTTTGGATGCTATATGCATTAAGGTAGAGTCCTTCACCTGGCATAAGCTTTATGTTAATGCAACTCAAAAACCTCAAACTACATTTAACCAAATTAACACAGTGCAATATGTCAGCGCTTAACCCGCAGATGGATTAGAAAGTCGATCACGGTTAAAAGCCCTAAACGTATTAAAACACAGATATACGATTGCGAAATGTATCAAAACCGGTTGTTCCATGATAGTGGTTTGAATTAACGTCTAATTTACCAGATCCTTTAGTCAGATATGGGCGCATTGATGGCGTACGTCAAAACGTCCGTTTTTGTAACGCGCGGCATTCCGACCACCAGTGTTCCGTACAAATATTTATACAAATTGCCGTCTATAAATTAATTAGTTGCAGGGTTCGGTATCTTGGGAACAGATTTGGCCTACTTGGGACTGGTATTGCGCTAACTGAATATATGGTTCTGGTCATAAATTTAACATTTCATTCAGCGGACACTCGCTCCGTGTTCGTTATTGACTGATCCAGCACTAAAGCCTTGTAACAGTAGATTACTCGATTGTGAATTCTGTAATTCAATTTGAAGTAATTAAATGCGATAAAATAGTCTCCTATTGTCCTGTAGGAGGACGACCTAATTCTCCAAATATTTTCCTCTAACGAACGTTAAATTTCTTTACAATATTTATTTAACAACTATTAATCCTAGACTATCAAATCGATAGAAAATTCTTATTCAGTTGAACTCCATCTTAATACCTTGTTGTCAAGGTTGACCACACTAGAATAACTACAAAACAAATTCAGTATAAGTTCCATTTTGAACACAAATACTTATTATAAATACTAAGTGATTTTCAAAACTGGTGAAATAAACACAGTTAATTACAATATTTAATTTTGTCGTACGTGGAAACACAAACTATAACTGTTTCCGTTAATTATCTAATTTAACTAGTACCTACAAGCTGGAGTGTAAATTAAACGAACTTATGTCACTGCAACTGCAGTCTCCACATCCATGTTTAAATATGACCTACATTAAAGCACAGTTAAAACATCAGTCATTTTTAAGCCCCTGAGATCTAAATCGGAACGGTGTATTTTAGTCTCTCTGCCCATCCCGTTCCGAGCACCAATATGCAAGAATTCTTATGTAGTGACAGAGAGATATTTGTAAATACAAATGACAATAACAATGACGATATCATCTCTACAATTAATTCAGAAAAAAAAATTTCACATTTATTTTGATCACTGAGACGGACTGATTGTGATGACGTGTTTGATCACAAAAGATCACAGACATTTATTATTTAAAAGTAATAATTGCGTCATGAACTGTCCTTTATTACATGATTATTTTACATTCTACATCGAGCTGTGGAAATAAATACTCGTACATACATAAAATCGTTTTTGTACTACATTTTTTCTATATTTCCATTCGAAAGCGCGACCCTTCTTAGCGCTTGCCTACGTCCCTAGAGCCTCCCAAGCACCATAATTCACCTTGAAACCGACCGTAGAGTTGCACGTTCATAGATCGTTCAGTCAGTCGGGAAGTCGGGAGCCTTGGCGCATATAATAGCTAAATAAGCAAAGGCGTCTACCACAAAACGATATACCACGTTTAATATACAAACAAGAGTTCCGAGCGCTCTATTTTCAGTAATAAACTAAACGCAGACGACCTGTCCCGCTCAAAGGCTGTCCGGCGTCACTCACCCCACCTACTCGCAAACCTCCATAAATAGCTAAAAATAAACCGCGCTCAGTGTGTGCAGGCGTTTCTTTGCGAGCAGTTGCTTTGAGGCGATTTTAATTCGCTTATTTCGCTGCCGGGAAATTGCTAGTGTGTTCCCGAATTAACGGTCCTAATATGGTAATGGGGCGGAAGCGGCAGCGGTTGGAATGGCCTTTCTTGGTGCTGCTTTTATATGTAATAAATCAAATATGAGTACCAAGTTTTTGTTTAATTTCTGCAATACACCTTATTTTATTGGGTGGGTTTTTGAAAAAAATTTAATGACAATTATATGAAACATCTTTAATAAAAATTTTATTATCACGTTCTATATCATTTTAGAACAACCACCAATATATAAATGAATTTTTTGGTTAGTGTTACAAGTTAATATTGATAAAAAAACTCGAAATAAATCCGCTGTCTCTTATCAACGAGCCATCAATGTATCCGCATGCGGAGGTCTGGCCACGTCAGCTCGGGGAGTGTAAAGGCGCGATGCGATCCCAGTGTGCAGCGCGCTTAAAAAATATATTCCTCTTGCGCTCAACTGACAGCGCGGCTTGATCAGTCTTTCTTATATTGTGTATGTTTGTGTGCGACATAATGATCAATACGGCGTGTTTTATATAATTTCGATGTCACGTAAGGAATTTTTTGGATGCAAATTGTTTTGCTTTTACAGTTTAATTGTGTTTTCACAGCCAGATAGCTGTTAACCTACAACCTTTATATTTGTTTTGGGCTAGACAAGTTTCAAGAATACATCAGAAGTAACGACCCGATATCATTACGACAGCTCCGGTAAAACTTATTTTCCATATAACTAATGATTGTTATAATATATGAAACTCAAGAGCCGTCTCGAGCAAGTCCTCGAAAGATCGAAACAATTGCTCTAATTAGTCGACGTTTCAAATCAGCCGGAGGAACTCTTTAAAAAACCACCCGCGCCCTGTTTTACACGATTATCGAGTGGGGTGTGGGGGGTAACAAATGTACACTCGCTAACAAAAATCGGTCGATTTTTAATTAGGCGCTCGAGGCGGTCGTGGCACGTGATCGGAATGGACCGATCGCTCATTGCATAACTCGTACGACGTCGTATTAGCGGGAAACGAAGTTAGGAACGTTCAACTTGACTGTCCAATCAGCGATTGTGCCTAATGAGACGACTTCTTTTTCTGTGTTTATTCCTCACGACTGCACTGTTATATGCTTATATAGAGTTCTCATTTCGTCAGTACCTTAGTCGAGCGGTGTCATTTCGATAGCTTTTGTCCGTGAGACGCTGAAGGCATTTGACATAACGGTGACATTCGATAGATGATATGCACTTTAGATTTTAAAGGTAGGATTAAATACTATCGTAGTTATTTCTACACAACTGTATTTATGTGCAATAATTGCCGCTATATATTTATAATTACTCATAACCACAGCCAGTGTGCCCAGCAATGGGATATAATAAAAATTTAAGACAGGCGATACTTAGTAGCGAATTTAAGCGTTGATATCTTCCATTGTACAACAAACAGCCAGTGATCGTATCGTGTAATGAAGATAACAAGACATAGAATACGTATGTGGGTGTATACACATATCATCATTATTATTTCTCATAGGGGTATGTAGAGAATATATATTTCCACCAGCGACAGTATCGACAAATTTTTATCGTTTCTTCTACCCTCATCAAAGTGCATTCATAGATAACGCGAGTTTTAAATACAGATGATAAATGAATATCGGTATACAAGATACATGAATTATTTTGAAACTTTCTTATATGACGTAGTATATATCTATTGCCCACTTGCTTCATCGGGTCCGAGTCCAAAGTGAATTAAATATTGGTTTTACAGTGTGATCTTCTAATAATTATATCGATCTAGTCAAACATTATAATTCTTATAAGAAAATAACTTTTGAGCAGAAACTTTATCGCCGTGGCCAAAATCGCTCTGTAATGATTACAGTATTGTACAACATCTTCATATACAGGTGTATACCTGTATATGAAGATGTTGAGAATTCTATCTACCAATCGTCATGAAGTCTCCCAGCAGTTGCGTCAGTAAATACAATATTTACATCCTTCAGGTCACTCCCATGTAACATTACATGAACGAATGTCAGAACTCATTACCATTGGGTAGTTGTTTCCGCGGCACTACCGGGAAAACAAAGGGAAAAACAGGCTCCCGTTGAAGATAAGCGCGAAATAGATAAATATTTAAGTCAACGACCTTCAGGTACGTAGTCGAAACAACTTGTATTTCTTTGCCCCCGCCTCCCCTATCTCCTCTCGTCTGAGGCTCATGCTTACAAACTGTCGCATTACAGGCCATCCCTTGCACAAAAGGCCCAATTCGTTCTAATCTCAAACACACGATTTTCGACTGTATTTTGAATGACAAAAGAAATTTTTCGATGGCAAACACTAAACTTGCGTGCCGAGGTCAAGATTACATTTGCGTGCGAATTGAAGTATTTTGAACCTTATACCGTGTCATTATGGATGGGCGCGCTTGAATTAGCGGATCGCCGTTAGCAATGTTAATTCTAAGCTAATGATATGAGTTTCATTCTGCTTAGAATTGCCCAGCCTTATATTTGGTATTACGTAGAGACAAGAAATTATTTACAAAACGTACCGGGCCGTTGCTCCAACAATGTGAATACTTCAGATTATTATCATACAAATGTACTGAAAACTATGGGTACATTTATTCACTGGTTGTGTTTAGCAATTTCGAAATAAACGCTGAATTCCATCTGCCATTTAGGATCAAGGATTTTGTCTATGTGAACAATTACTACTATTGCCTTCTTAACGATTCAAGACTAGATCATTGTAAAGGTCTTCAAACATTACCACTAGCAGGGAACCAACCACACTTAGTCCATTTCTTTGATGTGGACCTCTTCCGCAAAGCAGCAGTTGGAATTAAAACAAATACTTGATTGCAATAAAGTCTTCATCGAAACTTAAATATGGCTGAATATTGACTAACTGAATACAGCCGGTCAAAACCGCTGAAATATGTAACGTGTGGAAGTAACAACAGTATTCTTCCGACTGATGCATCTACGGACTATTCCAATGCTAATGTTATGTGTATTGATTGATATCTTAACGGCGTATTAGTCGAGTGTCGTGTATAGCCGATGGGCGATTCGGTGTTCGCTACTGCACTTTCTTTGATCGTATCGCCGCGCGGGAGCAACTTGGACGGCTCTCGTAACGGATAATGGTCTCACTACAGGCGATTAACATTGAAATACTTGAATTCGTTGGGAATTCGTTATAACTAAAGGTGAAGTCAATAAAATAAATAAGTTAAAGATAAATTATCGAAATTTTCTTTTTCTCATTACCCATTACTTGGATTGTAACTGAACTGGGGTAAAGTGGGAGTTTAACCCTCTTGTCTTCTCTTCGGGGAAATATAGGCGTGATGTTACATTACATTGTTTTTATGGTTACATACGTGGAACTTTCGTTTTATATGAAAAAAATCTAACTTTGGGTTGCAGATATTCCTTAATGCTGTGGGTAAACAAATATGCATTGATTACTGTCTACTTAGTTTACTTTTAAAGAAGATAGAAAAATACCGGAGAAACAAGCTCAGAAACTCTTCTCTCGCTAGATATATTTGGAACCGAACCGACTGTTTGTAATAGTCCTTTGAATCTGGGTGCATAATTTCCATTTATTTACGGGCTCGTGACATAAACTCATAAACTAGACTGTTTCAAAATTATGGCAACGGTATATTAAAAGCCGAGAGCGACAACGCGCTGATGGACTTTAGAAAATATTCATAAGTTATCGTAGATATTGCATATCAAAGAGTTACCATTCGGGATCGCGCATATTATTGGCATCATTCACAAAAAATAAACACCACAAGCGCACAAAGATTAAAAACTGATCACAGAAGCGCCAACCTATTTTACCTATGCGACTAAATTCGCGCAGTAAGGTTCCGGTCCGTAATTCCGTAGTCGCTATTAACCGTTTCCTTTATAGCGGTTCTCACTCAAGCCGATTGGTCGCTCGACTCTAGGAAATTGTCTATAATAAGTTACGACTAATGGCGGCATTGTGCAGTATTCTTATCCGTCCGTTTCTTTGAAACGACTTTGAATTTTGATGCTTACTCCCGTTTACTTAAGACTTTGTTGAGTTCGAGGTAGAATTTTGATAATAGAAAAGCACGGAACGGGTTACACGTTAAATTTTATTTGAAATGTAATGTCGCAATTGAAAAAAAACTGTGACTACAGCTTTTCTTTTCCAATTAAATTGTTTTTGTAACTGAAAATAAAACACATTTATAATGCGTTCATTAGAACATTTAACATATAACAACTATTTGGATTGATATCTATGGCGTGACCTATCACAGGAAAGTACATATCACATATATAATAATATATACTTAAGTGTACAGTACGAAAATAACGCGCATCACAGAGGCACGGACATTGTAGGTAGAAAACATCAATCATAACAGCGGGTGTAGTCTGTACCTCAACAACTCCTTGCAAATGTCGTAGCTAGGATACGTTTATGGCAGTTTTCACTCAAGGCGATTACTTCTCGCTGATGGCTCGAATGACCTGCACTTTGAGGATTGTAGTGCATTGCCTTGTTTCTACAGTATGGGTTTTGGTGTATACGGGTTTTAGTATCGATAAGAAAAGGTACTGAGAATTAATAGATTTTTATAGACATAACTATAATTAATATTGAGGCATTAGATAACATTGGAACGTAAACGTGGTGACGTGGTCCAGACGTGATGTTACGTATAGGGTACGTATACAGTTATTTATATGTTTCGGATACTAGCTTACCTGTCCCAAATTTTTTATTATACTGAAAACTTATATACCTACATTTGAATTTATTATCACTTAGAGCATGCCTTTTACGAAAAACCTGGTGTTTAAGAGTTAATACCAAGTGACCATATTGACATAGCGTGATCCAACCGCGGGAATCAGGGGTGAATAAATTATAAACAAAGTGTGCAAAGCCTAGGAATGAACAGACGGTACACAAGGCATTGCAGCTTAGTTTTGATGTAGCTAAGCGTTTTTGATTTAATTGTATATATGTTTAAAGTCAATTTTGCTTAAAATAGAATACCCACAGGGTTGAAATGAATTTAATGCTAAAATTATTATTTTAGTGCAACAAATATTTTACATGATAATGTTTTTACAGTATAACAACCTTACATTCCAAACTTAAATACCGTGTACAGAAGATGGGTCCATGCCCAGAATTTAGGTAAGAAGAAGTTAGTTACTTATTTCTTATTACGATAAAAACTATAGCACACTTTTGCGCAAGTATTTAAATAGAATAAAATAATTATGTTCAAATTTATTTTTTAATATTTTCATTCTATTATACGAGTACTTTCTATATTGTTGGTAAAAGTGTAGACAAACTCAAACGGAGTTTGTCTACACCCAACATTATCGTCTGTTGGAGTTAATAAGTGACGCAAATAAAAAGTTTTAAATATATTTATTGTAATAAATAAAACATTCAATAAATATTAAAATCATGTAGGTACGGTCCGTAGTACCACCTCTAGAACATTCCACGTCATGAGCGATGACCCCTCATGACACGAAGCAATAAAATTGCAAATATCGCAGCAGGACGCGCAGTCGAAATGTTAAACATCAAAATAGTAATCAACACAAAATTACGATCAATAGATCATCGACAACCATTAATTTATAGTATTCGTGCCATAAAAATGAAATGCAATAAATAACCATGTCTCCGGAAAGTCGGGTGACATCATGGTATGTCCAGTTGAGTACGCTTGTCTGATAGCGGGAGAGAAGCGAGAAGCGAATTTTAAACGACGATATTAACATTAGGTTTAGTGATCAGTTAAAGCTCGCTTATAGGGCACACATTTTAACCCGCCGCTTTGCCTTTCAAATGAATCGAAATTAATTTGTAATTCAACTATTGTGATCTTATGTTCCAACCAAAACTAATGTTTTAAATCTTAATACATTCATGACGAAATGTTTTTTTAAAGGGCAAATGTAAGTCCAGACGTAATCCGCTGGAGGTTAATAGTGTTAATACAATCAAAACTTTCAACGATTCCAATATTACACACAAACCAAAAATGAAATACATACAAACGACACTAAAACATGATATTCGATACGATACACTTCCAGACACTTATATCATGGATTTGAAATTCAACAGACACAGAGCTTTATGAACAATGAACTTTAATTGTATCAACATACGGCTTACATTTCATTACGCAGACGTTTCCAGTGTTTGCAAGGAGCTCTGTTCCGACCGCTAGGGCGCGCATAAAACTTGTAATTGCCGGGACATTCCCATTAAGTTAATAATATAGCAAACAACATCTTCGGTCCGTTAACCGCTCGCTAGCGATGTAGTTGAATTAGGCAATGCAAATGTTATTGCTGTCATCAAAGTGAATAATTTTATTAATACGACTACATCTTGTAGGAAGTGACTCACCACAATATTTCAAATGATGAAAACACATATGTCATCACGATATATCCAATGAATTTTTTTCATCTTAGTTTATTAGCTATTGGTTTCTTAAATATTTTTGTATTTACAAAGAGAAAATCGGTAACAAACGTGTATATATCTTTCTTCATATTCAGCCGCAACAGTTTTAAATAAAGACCTAGCTCACGCATTGCCACATTGTAAATAATGACACATGTCAAGACTATCCTAATCGCTGGCGAAACATGGTAAACGAAGGCAGCAGTGACTCAAATGGGTCAATTCATTAGGCAACGCGACTTATAAGTCGGCTCCCTCTATCTGCTGCAGGTACCGCAGCAGTTTCACGGCTCTTTATTTAGATCTGCTATCAATAATCAAGTTACAACTGCGTTTGAGATACCTACAGATAATGTTGATATAAATTCACTCTGTTCTAAAATGTCAGTTTGATTTGTAATGTCTTGAAGTTTACCGCTAAAATGTCAAATCTTTCGAATTAGTGTCCGACTTCTGGTTTACTTAACAAAGTAAAGTGCGGCTTACATAACGTGTTCTTGATAATACTAATCGGCAGCGGCTGTATACCTTGTTTATATGATAATTTTGATCTGATACAAAATGCTTTAAAAATATACAATGTTTTAAAGTTATATACATTTATATTACTTATCCTGTGTCAGGCTGCGTTTAAAAGTATGACTGTGTTAGAAAATCTAACGTACCTACGAGTACTCAGTTCTGATTCTCAATGGTGTCTGTCGGCGATACGCCAGGGTTTACGGGTTCAGACTCCATCACAATGAAAATGCGCACGAAGATAAATTAGTTTCGT
>DWDT01002292.1:0-13989 GCA_018245595.1 Microceris scylla | reverse complement strand
GACACGACATTATCGCGCTGGGGTCGGGTCAGGTCGCGGTCCTGGCGTCGGCACAATCGTTCTTATTTATCGACTTGTCACCCCAATATTGTGGGTTGTTCGATCTGATGTAAATTCAACGTGACTGCTGGAATTTAAGTAATTTTCTAACAAATGCATGGGAGTCTTTTTTTAATGAAAATAGTGATGAATTTAGAAGGAGCACGTCACGTTACTAAGGATGTTGATAATCCTTAATGAACCTAGCGTGACGATATAATAACACTATTACGAGGACATTTATATATACGAACTCTAAGTGTGCAAGTTGCCTCACGATGTTTTCCTTCACCGTTATGGCAAGTGGTATTTTATCTTAAAACGCATATATTTCTAAAGAGATGCGAGCAGTGAGTTTGATCCTAGGACCCTGAAGTGAGAGACTAAATTCTTAACCACTAGCCTATTAAGGCTTAATAAACATAATAATATTAGACACTTCCTTTAATGCAGGTAAAATTTCAATAAAATAGCAAAAACGCACAAAAACTTAATTATCGAAAATTTGTCTCGATACTCAATTAGCTTTTAATTAAAATGCAATGTAACAGAAAAAAATACAATTAATTAAAACAACAAAACAAATTTAAATTCCAACATAAAAATATTATGCATCACACAAAGCACCAGGCTTCTATGAATACGAAGAGTATGACGACATGACAGCATAATATAGAAAAACTGTCCCTTCGCGAACAATGCCGGCTCAATGACACTTTGACATTGACAAAAGGCGGGACGGAGGCCATCTTGGTTAGGATACACGTAATGTTAAATTTGGTTTGCATTATCTGTATTAGAAAAATTTAACTCAATAATTTATCGATGAAGTTGAAGGACATTTTAGATGAAGTTTTTTTATTACTGTTTTATCAAAATATCTGATATTAATAAGGTTATTATGTTTTTAAATAATAGAAATGGTTGATTGGCGAAGCGTTGACAAATTATATATTATTTTCTCAACTATTAGGACGTAAAATCGTTTACTGATAAAATTATATAATATGTACTATGTATTTTCACGAGGGAGTAGACAGATTAGGTACCAGCAGATAGGTGCCGGGCACAAAATATATAAATAAAATAAAATTTAAATCAGTTTATTGTTATATAGCCGAAGCAGACAAAATGTATATTTATTCTCTCAATTTGAACAACAGAAATGGTGTGATGGTATAAAGAGCGGTACTTATATATTATATAATAAGTCAAAACGGCATATAAGTGGCGGTGCGGACAACGTGAAACCAATTAATCTGGCGCGTCTTTCGTTCGGAGATGTGAGCGCGGGTCGTCGAACTGCATTGTCTGTGCTTAACAAGTCACATATGTATATGTACATACGTACAAATATGCTATGTTTTATAATGAAATATATATCATGATCGTCATCGTGATATAAATGTAACGGCTTAACTCACGTGCGTTTTTCTGGAAGGACCGGATAGTTTCGGGCCTGTACGAGGGCCTTCCTCATGAGCTCCCACCGTTTGCAGCGAGGTCGCGGCGGAGACGCACGCACGTAAATTAAGCCGTTATATTTATAAACATGTGTATAATTATAATTACTCACGAAACATTTAATAGTAAAACCATCGTCATCATCATCAAATTACGCGGTGTTTAATATTACATGTACGTGCGTTAGATATGCCGGGTGTAATCGTTAAGTGAGCACAGGCGATTATGCTATCGAAAGTACTCTACCTAATGAGTAAAATGACAATAATATTTTTTTTTAAATAAAACCAGAAATATCCATAAATTTTACATTAAATACTCCCATACATTTAGTATGAGATAGTAGAAAGGTATATTTCTGGTTTTATTTAAAAAAAAATATTATTGTCATTTTACTCATTAGGTACTTTCGATATAAGTTTAAAGTTTTTTGATATCTGTAATAGTTACGGAATAATCGCATGTGCACACTTAACGATTACACCCGGTATATAGTAACGCGGGCAGTATATACATATGTACATATATAGTAATGCGGGCAGTATATACATATATAGTAATGCGGGCAGTATATACATACCTACCGCATATGGATATAACAGCAAACAAAACATTCGCATACTGTAGCTATACATATTGCTGAAACTTAATTTATTTTAATTCATATAATTAAGGAATATGGACGAAACTTCAAGTTTTAAGTTTTAACAAAGTGTATAATAAAAAAATAATAACAATATTATTCCGGTGAATGCTTGACGCTCGTGGGACGTTATCGTAGTTCCGGTTATCCTTATATATAACAGGATAATTTAATTATATATACCTTGTATTTAAAATATATATTAATAAATCACACAATGGGTAGGACAAGTAGGTACCTTCTTGATATACATAGAATGAATAAAGGGAAAAACAAAATATAACTTGACGCTTGTATTTCCTCTACCTGGTAGGCAGAGGAGTGTAGTACACTCCCACGTTTCACCAGTTACGTTTAAGTCCCATGGAGTAGGTGGTGAAATTATTGTCATACACCGGGCACATATTCAGATTCCGAGTCACTACTGAAAATATAGTTTAGAAAATCTAGGTTAAAAAAAATTCAATAGTACCTGTCCCGGGATTGGTACCGAGGACCTTTCGATCAGCACTTGCGCTTTGCAATCACTCGACTAATATAATCAATCATTAATAAGAATAATATAATTAAATAACGACATTAATAATAATGTACAACAGCACATTAACGGTAAAACACATTGACTGAGTCACGCCAAGCTCAACGGGTCGGCAACACTGCCACAACCCCGCGTCCCACCACCGGCGAGCGAGTGCAGAAGATGGCAATGTGGAAGACGGCAAGAAGCGAAGATAGAGCGATGTGGCATAGGAGAAATATATAACAAACAAAATATAAACATATGTATATAAGATAAGGGTGAATAGGCTCTTGCTGGGCACGCGTGTTCCGTCTTAGGACGCATCTACGTTTTCCATCAGGCGGGATCGAACCCTAGTCTATCATATGATAAGAAAAAAACGAATCTCAAGGGCCAAACATTGGCCCGATGGTGCAGCGGTTGGCGAATCTGACCGCTGCGTCGAGGACCCGGGTTCGATTCGCACGCAGAATAAATATTTGTGTGACAAGCGCAAGTGAATGTTCTGTGTCTGAGTGTAAAAATATCTATATAAGTATATATCTATATGTATGTATATACGTAGTTTATCATGGGTCTGTTTCCATACTCTATTGGTGCTTACTTTGGGATCGTGTGGCTGTGTGTAGAGATTTAGAACCCTAGATATTATTATTATTGTTAGTACAGCATACATACTAACATCAATGTCATCATAAAACTAATCGTATAAGTATCCCAAACTGGCGCGCATATAAGAAAAGAGTGTTGATCGAATAGTGATGGAAGAAGCACGTCAACTTTGTAAGGATAGATATATGTGTGGCACTCGCTGCTCATTACCCACCTCGTAAGGGACCTGGCGCGAAGATATATATGTATACAGTATATCTCATCGATCATCGCTCGCTCTCGAACAAACGAAATGAGCGAAACATTTACGAGCGATATTCAATCGTAACAAATTGAATTGTCACTTGAGAACTATCGGCTTGCAAACGAACCGTTAAACGAGCGGCGTTTACTCGCCGGGTGTCAATTAACGGTGACCTACTCTATAGGGAGCCTTAAAAGAACCAGTCTAAAATGAACCGCGCGTAGAGACAGCAAAAAAGACATTAATGAAACGAGTACGTATCATCATATATATTGATTGCGAATACTAAACTATTACGATTCTCTTGGTGAAGAAGGCGTGAGTCCTAGAAAGTAATGCAAGATTGTTAGACGAGATGTGAATTATGTAATAATAATTATTATTAGTGGTCGAGTGATGGTCTTTTATGATTCCCATGTTGTAATACGGCTCTGCACTCAAATTGGCAGGGTTCAGGCCGTTATCCGCTACGTTGGCCAAGCCGGGCTAGCAGACCTCACACGACTTAGAGATAAACTCTTTGAAAGCTCTAAAATAGATTATTAAATTAAAATCTGAACAGTATTGAAGTTCGTTTGTCAAAGAGCATATTTCTGTAGAATTCTATTCTGCCCATCTCCTACTCTTTCCTTCTTCACACATTTCCCGACCTACATTAGTTCATTTTTGTTATCAAAATACTTATAAGCCTGTTCAGCAGCAAAACGAACCCGCCTAAATAATTGCATTCACGTGGATGCATCATCGAATGTGACCTTGAGCGGTGGCTATTTCTGGCCCATGTCGCTGGGTTAGTGCGCTCCGGTTAGATTGGTATCTTGGTATTTAGTACTGTATTTGGTATTGGTGATGCTGTTGAAGGAAGTGATATGAAAGTGATGTAGGTCAGATGATGTTCCACACGGTTTTAATCGCTTTCGGTGCAGCTGACCAACATCAACTCCCTCTTCTCCACCCATCCACTTTCAACGTTTGCCATAGTTCCAGTTCTAGAGTTATGTTCATTAAAATCAGGAATATTAGCTCGCTGCTGCTTTCGTACTCTTTAAGTCAATACATGTTTTTAAAAAACGTACTGCTGCAGTAAGACGCCTAATATATAAGGCGATATTTCGGATATAATAAATCTATGTTATCTAAGAATTATTGGACGCGGATGGCGGACGTTTTTTGGAAATGAGCGTGCATGCATGTAAAGAGTGATCAATACATGTAGAAGATGCACGACAGGTCTGCAGGGACAGGGATATATGGCACTTCGTGCTCTCTGCTCATCCCGTCAGCGACCTGGCGTGAAGATATAAATGTATGTATGGAAGTATTCAATCCTGAACTGTAACAGTTCACCACTAAAAGTCAGTTACAAAGCATTCGCATTGCGCAACGCGCAACAGAGTACCATTTCAAATGTTGCGCACTGAGGGGTCGGTAATAATTATAGCTTCGTATTTCGTCCCGCGCCACTGGCGGCGATGAGACGAGGCAATGTTTGCGCGCGCACACACAAACATACAAAAATGCACACACGCACCAACACACATAAACGTTGTTTACACGCTCGGACACAGAGCTGGCGGCTAATGTACGCGAATGTAACGTGTACTGCAGAGTGTCTCCAAAACGCAGAGAGGTATAATCAATGTGATAGGAGCGCCATAACTTATGTACCTCTATGAGATGAATTGAGCGCATAATTTAGGGTCGCCGAGCGATCGCCAGTCGCTTAACTGAAAACATTAAAAAAGGGGTTAAATTCAGCGTCCAGCGGCTAACCCGCCCATATGCCCGTTGAACCGTATCGCGCGCTCCGTCGCACCGGTCAGAACGCGATTTGTCACTTCTGATGGCCTGCCGCCGGTGGATGCAGTGGCGCGGCGGGCGGGGTGCCAGGGTGCAGTGAGGTGCAAGGAGGACTTTATCGGATCATGACGAGAATTAAGACGAGACAATAAAATTAAGAAGCAGATTTGTGTTGGGGTCAATATAACGATTTTCCATGTAACCTATCGAAGTGTTTAATTACCGTCCAACTTTTAAACAACTCACAACTAATTATCAACAATGAATCCCTTAATCCTTAATCCGATAATGAACAAAGACATACATTTTAAAACAGCTCTCAAAACACAAAGGGCATTCACAAAAAAAGGAGCAAACGAACAAAAACTTACATATCTGAGCACAGCAGAAAAAAAAATGACTGGCGCTGATAAGGCAGATACAAGGTATTATGTCAAATGTTAACGACAACTTCACCTTGAAGAGATAACGGCTCTGCCGTTGTAGGCTACCGAGTTATCAGCTGTGTGGTTAAAAATAAAAGATTTTAAGCAGTAAACATATTCTATCTTAATTTTTATATACGTCTTAACATCGATGGGATAGGCAGAGCAGTATAGTGCACTCCCACGTTCCAACCGTTACGTTTATGTCCCACCATGCAATAGGTGACGAGCCCATCACTATGCGCCGGGCACAGGTCCAGACCGCTAGCCACTACCAGACTAGAAAGAAAGAAGTTCTAAGTTAGAAAAATCCAATAGTACCCTGCCTGGTATTCAAATCCAGGACCTTTCGATCTGCAGTCGCGCATGCAAACACTCGACCAACGAGGTAGACGCAGAAACAGCGAATGTTTAATTCTTTTAATTTAAGGACTTTGTCACTCATATTGTAAATTAATTTTAGCTTTGTGCAGTCCTTGTCTGTATAAACTTTAATTACACAAAATCTCTCATTATATCACTTGTAACACTGAGTTACACGCAGCACTCTTTTTATAGCATTACATAAGAAGACAAATGGCTAAAGGTAATATGTATTATAGCCCGCTCCGCGGCCTGTTATATGATGTTGATGAACCCTTTTAAACATTGCACTGATATTCCATCAGTCTGGTCTGGGTCTGCTCTCGTATGGGGAGGGTTAAGGCCGTACTCTGCCACGCCGGCCAAGTGCGGGTTGGCAAACTTTACACATCTTAGAACTTTTTTTATGAAGTCTAAGGTGTGCAGGTTTCCTTCACCGTTAGCAAGTGGTATTTAAACTTAAAATGTCACTTTTGTGAAAAGGTCCGCGCCATGGATTTGACCCCAGCATTTCCGGTGTAATAAACTGAATTCTAAACCACTAGGTTATCATCGCCCTTAACATACTGTACAAAAATATATGTTACAACAACAAACTGTCACAGTGCGTAGCTATGTTCTAAAAATATACGTATTATTTTTGTTATTTTCTACATACATAGAATATACCTTAGTAATATAAAACAGCCTAAAAAAGTTTTTATCTTCTCCAAGTAAAAAAATCTTCTTCGTCTTCAAACGGTTAAAGCAAAAGTCACCAAGTTTTCAATCCACGATATATTCCGGTTAAATCCAACAGGATACCATCAGCGAATCGGTATCACAACGGCCGTTGGGCGTTCAATAGGCTACGCACACAAATTGGCTTTGGATGTAAGCTGCCGAAAAACCGGTCTCGTGTATACACACAACGGACACAATAAAATAAACCTCGAGAGGAGATCGGCTTGCAGTAACGGCTGCGGCTTGCAATTGCGGCTTGCGACTGTGGCTTGCGACTGTGGCTTGCAGCTATGGCTAGCGGCTGCGGATTGTTTCATACAACGCTGGACATGTGTCCTTTTTGAGAGCCGTCAGCTTCAACCTAAACTCAAGGGACTAGGTCTCCTCTGACGGAATACATTCTAACTTAGGTCAGTAAGTCGATGTCTTAGATATTCTGATTACTAGGAGCTCGGAGTCTGCATCTGTGCCCCGTGTGTGGCAATTGGCTCACCACCTATTCCATGGTTGGGAGTATACGTAACTGCTGGAAAGCCGGAGTGTACTATACTCTTCTACATACCTCTTCGGGGATTATAACCGTGAAATTACATTTTTTTATTAATTAGGCACCTATCTGATTCATTAGGTCAACAAGTTGGCACGGCTATGACTGAACTAACCATTCACAAACTACTCGTAACTAAAACTGTAATAATAATAGCACATTCGAAGACCAAAAACGCAGGACCGTACTGAGCGCCCTAAACCCGAAAATCCTCGTTCCAAAAACAAAACGAAGCCAAAAAAAACTAACAAGAGCGCAGAGGAGTCACGAAACGCACTGAGCCCAATTGCTCATAACTTCTATCTCTTTCGCGCCCATTATAAAAACCTATGCTGGCACCGCTCACGCTCCAGCCAACGAGAATTTTGTGGGACCGGTTAGGCGAGTGCTGTCCACTGGTTTGGCGACGATGGGAAGTAACAGGCAAACAAAAAAATATATACGCGCGATCGATATGCTCTTAATGGTGTCTGTGTGTGTGTCCTCATTTCGGATGTGGTGTAGAGGGATTGCATGTTCGATTATGGATAAGGTATACCTAGAAGATATCTGTAACATGAGAGTGATGAATGTACTTACATAATACAATCTACACCACATGACAAGCTTGGCATCAGGAAATTGCTTGACATCAGGCAAGGCTGTGGCCAAGTGCTGACCTATACTAAAGAAAAAAAAAATCAACAGATGCGGTACATACTTGTGAAGACAATACACAACAGATGCGGTACATACTTGTGAAGGCACACAAAAAGCGGCCTTGCATGTGCATGAGAAAAGAATATTTTATACTAGGTGCACCCTACCCACACTGTAGGGAACCTGGTGTAATGGTATAATAGTAGTAAGTCATAATAGTCTACGGCGGGATACAGTTCGATTCGGAGGAGCCAAAGGCGGATGAAATCGCGCCAATTATGAAAGGCATATGACCACCAATGGATGTCTAAAGGCTGATGAACGGATGCAACTTTTAGTGGATGCCCAAGAAGCGGAACACCCTGCCGACGTCTGTTTCCCGACGCACCATAGCATTCTTCTAAGGAAGACAAAATAGGCTTTGTTTAGGCACGCCTGCTCCATCTTAGGACGCATCCGCGCTCATCATTAGGAGATATGACGGCCGAACGTTATCCTATCATAATTGTAAAAAATACTGCACGTTTGGATGTGTAAAGGAAACATCTTTTTATGTAATACGAGCCGCAAATTGCCGACCAGGTTCATGTAACGTACATATCTCCTCGCGGCCGGCCCAACCGTCTGCATCCGCTCTCCAAACATTAAACGGATTACATCACACACTCCGACCTTTACAGCCGAGGTTGCACACTTCCTGTCTTGGCATTGTTGTCGACTGCTTCTTCGAAACCGCCACACAACAATACTTGGTCTGCTACTTACCGGTAGAAAATGTGGGCATGCAAAAGTTTTTCCCTAAACTTTGCTGGTCGTGTTAAACTTTGATTCCAGCAAATATTCAAGATCCTGGTTTCATTACCTGTTTCAAATATAGGCCATTTGTTCACGCCTTATCCACTCCAAATATCTCGCCATATCCTACGGGACGTATCGTAACATATACACTCACCATATATTCCACGGAACGTAAAACGTAACTAGTGAAATGTGGGAGTATACTACTCTCCTCTGCGTACAGGCGCACAGATCACAGGCGTGATATTATATTTTACGTATAACATAAGCGTTGACAAGTCCAAATATCGACGACACCCCTCAGCAGCCTAAACCCTATGGAGAAACCATGCGTGATATTACGTTACCGAGACATTAAAGCCTGTCCCACGCGCGGGCAATCACTTCCACCGAGACGGCATTGACAATGTTGGTGCGACCGTTCAGACCCAGCCGATGACATCACCGAGCGGTGACCGCATCGTCCAAGTGCCCCGCAAGGTCGGAGCGTAGCTCGCGCTCAGCGCTGATCTATTACTATAATAATACTCTATCAAATTATATTGCAGGTTAGAACTGGATATGAGACATTTTTCTTGTTTATCTATTCAAAATTGCAGGTCGGCAGAGCTTCTTGGAAAGATTCGGAAAAAGGAAGTGTTCTCAAATACATACTAACATAATTTCCTAAGTGTATCCACCGTTAGCTGGAATAGATTTGGCAGAGCTAAGGACGTTTCATTGGATACATTGTATATTATTATTATCATCATGGTAGTTCCGTTACAAGATATAGCCTGCGAGCACCGAATGGCAAATACCTCCATCCTTACAGAGCTAACGTGCTCCTTCCACTTCACCACTCTCTTCATACACGCACGTAGATTTCGACAACTTCCGACTATTCCTGCACCAGCTCGAATTTGACCTATTTGATCCATATTGACTACGGCTCTTTGCCGGTATGCTTAACAACTAGCTTGACGATATAATAATAAAAACAATTATTATTTAAAAGCACCTATGACGTTCATTGAATGGTATCATTGTAATATAATTTAAAATTGTATCGATATAAATAATTTAAATAAAATGAAGACGTTTTAGAATTTATTAAACATTCAATGGTGACAATAGTCAATTATGATTGATCTATTCGAATTATAAAACCTTTGTACACCCATATTTGTTGCAGTAACATATTTGTATTTGTAAATGTGGTGCACCGAGCACAGGGCATAGTGGCGCTCGTGGGGGGAAGGCTTATGTCCAGTAGTGGACTGAAGTAGGCTGATGGTAATGATGATATTTAAACCTATATGCTTCTCATGACGAATCGTTCCCATGTCCGAGAACCGCATCGATAAAGCGAACTCTGGAGCTATCCTAGCACGTCAGTACCGCATCGACTGCCAAACGTCGAGCGGTCCATGCGGGCCGCCTGCAATATGCGGGCACGTAACATGCGGTACAAGATGGCGGGCGCGAGCGAGCTATAGTCGAACCGAACAGAATTAAACCACCCTTTGATTATTTTAATTATGCCACAGTTGACAGTCACCAGTCCTAAAACGTTGCATCGACAATAATTTATTTTCTCCACACACCAGTAAACTCACTCTAATTAATCAATCCGTCACATCCTGAGTTCAAAATCGTGTCGCGCGTCGAGGTACGCGTCGAGGTACGCAGGCGTTAACAATTTGGTTATCGAACTCTTAGTATTAATCTTCGAACACCTTTAGTTTACCTTTCATCTGTTAAAAAAGTCCTTGCATCTGACAACTGACGCTGCGGGACTTTCAAGTCGTATTTCCGACCCTCCTGTCGTTCTACTGTTGGACACAAATTCTCTTCTCAGAAGAAGAGAGTTAAAGGTATATATATGTACATACATAGATAGCCTCTCACTTACTCATCTACATTTAAATAATACTTTATTTTTAGCGATAAATACATTGTTTCATTATATATGTACTGACTTAACTCAGGTACGTTTTGCAGGATGGCCCCACTAGTCTCAGACCTGTACGAGGCTCTTCATCGTGACCTCCCGCCGATTGCAGCGAGGTCGCGGCGGAGACATGAAATTTTTCACAAGAAATAAAGAAGTTGGAGCTTGGCTATCAAAGAATAAAGAAGTTGGCTATCTCAATATAATTAATATTAAGACCATGCTTAATAAACGGGGTTTTGCCCATAATTCCCACAGTGTGTGTGCGGGTTGGGAATCGCAAAGCACGGCTTTTCGTACCGCCTACGCTGCTGCTCGTAAACGGCCAGGGCAAGTACCCGTATCTAGGTAGGTTACGGTATATCACGATTAACCGGTAGGAACCACACTTGAATAGGACCGGTTTATAATTGGAAAATATACTAAATTTATTTTAAAACGCAATTCAACATAGGATCAACAATTTGACGTACCGCATACAACTGCACTATGACCAGAGGTCATTGCTCTCGGGCGATGTCTGCAGAAACGAATTATATAATTGCAGTTACAGTGATGCAAGCCACCTCTCTCCGATGCAGCCTCGCAATGTTTGCATGACGAGGCGGCGTCAAGTGATTATATTACGCTAGTTTTCGCTTCAATAGGGGGACGGAAGGGTTGCGTGGGTTCAGTTGGAGTGGGGTAGGGTATCCAGATCAATTTTAATTAAGAATCTATATGTAATAAGAAAATATTTAATTAATAATAATTACAATGAGCATTATATTATGTATGTTAACTTTATGAATGATTACATGAAAGTCTCTTGAAAACTGAAAGAAGATCGCTTGGAAAAAAATATACCGCACGTGGTTGAACAGGCAGCCACGCCCGGGACAATTATGCATCGGCTCGAAGGGCTAGGCAGATCAGACATAAACATAAATACGAAATAAAGTTGATATTATATATTTTTACGTAATATTTGATTCTATTTATCTACATCTATGTACATATCT
Organism: Microceris scylla; assembly: GCA_018245595.1. Lineage (NCBI taxonomy): Eukaryota > Metazoa > Arthropoda > Insecta > Lepidoptera > Hesperiidae > Microceris > Microceris scylla. Next base: position 2,238 of record DWDT01002292.1, on the reverse strand, counting down.
TCACTGGAGATGGGCAGAGACTAAAGATGATGAAAGCAAATTTAGCCTTTGCTATTTTCATCAAAGTTGTCGTACAGATATGCTCGTCTATTTCAAATTTACAAGTCGGATAGATCTCTCTTTCTTTCTCTCTCCGTACTTTTCGATCCCCAACCCGCATACCCAACTAGGGGATTATGGACGAAAACCTAGGGGACACTTACGCTTGTCCAGCAGTGTACTGGACAGCCTGCTGCGTATACACATCCATATAAATACACATACATAACGTACGCACATATATTTACATAAATAATCACCGTTCTCCATACATACAAAAATACCATATGGAATTCGAATAGCTGGACAATCACAATTCCTGTAAAGTGCCAGATGATAAGACGGTGTCGGTGATAAGATAAGGACATCTAACTCGAAAGTGCGATAAGAGCGTACAAATAATATTATTACACACTACCGCGCTAGCCGCGCGTATCTTATCAGCAAAACCATATCTTAATGTTATTGTACTGGCTTGTCTTATAACATTTATCCTTCTATGGAGTAATGGAAGGTAAAAAAGTTCTAGAAGCATTGACAGATATTGTATCAGTTCCATAAGAAAATTTTTTGTTTACGGCATGTCTATGGAATTTGTATAGTTTTTTAACGGTTTTAAAATCTTAAGTAAGTCAATCGGGAATCATTACGAATCGTGAAACATCGTGAATGAAAAAAGGAAATATGTTTGTGTATATGTTTGTTACGCTTTCGCATCAAAATGGCTGAATCAATTATGATAAAACTTGATTCTATTGAAGTCTTTATTATTTATTATTTCGCTTTAATATCATAAATGCAAGGGAAGAATATCTGTATTTTGGTCTGCAAGGCTTTCGCGTCAAAAGAGCCGAAATGGATTTTGATGCGATATAGAACGAGGACATAAGTTAAAGCGTGAGCAAGTGCATAATAATAGTCATCATCATTATCATCAGCGAGCTCCCGTCCACTACTAAACACAGACCTGTCCAATAGTACTCCTAATACTGCTTGGAATACGGTCATAGTGACGCCAGACCTTTTACAGTGAAAACAGAGGGCACCGCGTGCCAAATGCCACGCACGTACTTGACACTAATGCGGATGACGATAACAGCGATGACAATGATGATGCAAACGAAACACCAAGCAACAAACAAGTTTCAGCACAGACATGAGCGAGAATTGCACTCGGTACAAACAAACGAATTCGACCAACGATTATGTGAGTCATCGCGCCCAGTTGCGCCTGCTGTGCTTCGAGTCTAATCACTGATCTTTATTGTTATTACTACACACCGGCTTCTTGACAGGGTAGGCAGAGAGTACGGAGCGACAAATACGTCAACGTTTACAGAGCTGAGAGTTGTTCTAGTTACAGTAATCACTCCTCTTTATGCATGCATCTGTGATTGCCTAACTTAGATTTTCTAGCCGAAATTTCCAGTAGCAACTCGAAATCTGGTTCCGTGCCCGGTATATGGCAATAGCCTCATCACCTATTCTATGGTGGAACGTAAACGTGACTGGTGAAACGTGGGAGTGTACTACAGTCCTCCGTTTACGTCTTACAGGAGTTATGTTACATACATACGTACATAAGAAGTATGTATGTAGGTCTCGTACAGTAATAAAAAAATCTTTGTTTCCACGAGATGTGATATACCAACATACACAGCTGCACACCGGATGTAATGAATGATTGGCCACTTAAAAACGATCGAACAGCCGAGACTTGGGGTTGACGCGGCGACGGTATAGGGTTCGTTGTTTAATGGACAACGGGTTAAAGGGGGTGGGGGTGAACCTAAATGTGTTAGGGAGATATTGTAGAGGAGTTATTCGTTAAACAAGACTTAGTTCACTCCCGACTCCCGCTTCAGTACAATCTTAACCTCTATTTTTTTCTTTCCTATACCCAATGTTATCTCTAACCGAACGAGTTATACAATGAGCGCTAATGGGAACGACTGTCCGAGTATTGCGCAAAAGTTTGAACTTACGGCTTTGCCATTTCTCGTCTTGCGCCGCACCGGACCGACCGGTTGTTAGGGGGACTCTATACTGAGTGGCGAGACAGAAAGCACGGAGTGTCAAAAATGTGCCGTATAATGGGCATAGCCTTTAATTGCTAATGTTATAACGTAACTTCGTAACTTCACGCCTGTAATCCCCGAAGAGGTAGGCAGAGGAATGCAGAACACTCCCACGTTTCAC
>DWDT01002291.1:0-13995 GCA_018245595.1 Microceris scylla | reverse complement strand
GTCTTTAATATTTAATGTATATATAATATGTATTACAAGTACTTTAAATTCAATTAAATAAACCATTTATTATTTACATTCCCATTGTCAATGGCAGACATGAGACGCATGGTTGTCAATGAGTAGCATAGAGGAAATTTGTACAAGCGTCGTCTTTGACAATAGAACCTGAACAACGCTCAAACTGATTTTTTAATGATTTACGATCGAATTTCGATTGCTACTGTGCCACTAGTTAAACTAAATATCAACTGACAATAGGTGTATTTATAATTTTCAGCCTATCCATATATTGAACAAATATTTGAAAGTGGTTCCACCAGACAAGAGGTCAAAGGTTGTTAAGGAAGGCACTAATATCTGGTTTTTAAAGCTGATACCAAATGTTATGGTATTTTCAACAACACCAAATTTCAAAATTGAAACTTCCCTAGAAACATTGGAAATAGTGGCCAATGAACTTCTGCATATTGACTATGCTGACAATCCCAACTGGCAAATTGTCCTTCAGTCCATCTACACACCTCAAAAGTAAGTAAAACACATTAAAAGCAAGTAAAACACATCAAAAGTAAACTTGATAACACTATAACTTATTTATTTAAGCATTCATTTTGTGATTTGTTTATAAATAAAGTTCATAACTTAATAACGTTAAACAAGTGTTAAAGGAAGAAGATCACCAAGTCTGTAAGGATGAAAATATTTAGCATTTTATGCTCACTGTCTGAAAAATCTACTATGACAAATTAATAATAATAATGAATTAATTAAAGTTTCAGTTATTATTTATTAATTGTAAGAGTAAGTACAATACAATAAGTTGATGTATATTATTTATTTATTTATTCTTCATACAAGACTAACATTACAGGTACTTAGCTTAATGCGTTAGTGGTATATATATATATATATGAATTTATACAAAATTTATTTTCCAGATATCCAGCAATTATGAAGAATCTCTTAGAAAAAGGCAGTAATATCTGGCATAGATTATGGATAGTGTTTATCAAAATGCTTAAGAGTGAAATAACAAAAAACAATAACAATGTTGGAAGTCCTATAAACTCAATGTTGCCTGTTGTTGAGACTGCCTTTAAAATGGATGTCAATAATAGATGCAGAGCTTTTAAATGCTGGAATGTCTTGATAGATAACTTTTCTACGGAAACAATAGAGATTTATATCAATAAGAGAATCAAACTGTTATTAATACCTCTCTGTTCTAACAATGCAAAAGTGGAAGAAACTGCCATATCAAAATTGAACACTTGGTGGCATTTGATAGGTCGCTTTCATACCAAAGTAAAGAACTTTTCAGAAATCGTATTGAAACCTTTCTTACAATTTTGCTTTGGCAAACCAGGTCCATTCCTCAAACCAGTGTTTGTCCCAGGATTAATAACGGATAAAACCAAAGAATATTGTATAGAGGCTTTTGTTAACATTATTGGTCATCACAATTGCAAAGGTTGTGTTTCTTTACCAAAACTGAGCGGTAGGCTTATAAATAATAAAAATATTGTTGATAACTGGCAAGATTTGGTACATTGTATGAGTTTGGCTATCAGTAATACAGCAAGTAATCCAGATAAACTCAGGCAGCCTTTGAAGTGTGGTTGGATATCATTTTTAAATGTTATTTGTGATTTGCCTGATGATAATGTTTCAAGAAATTTGTTTAATGAACTACTAACAATGCTGGAAAATTTAATACAGGTATGGCTTACTGAAATATAAAACAAAATCAGTGTGTTTGTTTATAAAATCTATGTGTTAATGTACTGTATGTCTTAGGGTTGCTGTGAGGAGAAATTGATGGATATTGTCTTGAATGATTTAATAATGTCTATTTTTGATGGAAACGACAAATTGCTACAACTATTAAAATCGAGAGATGAGGGGATGACTTATGTCCAGAAAATTGTTTCCATAATGCTAAATCCTACATTTGAAAAGTTATACAATAGGTATGTATGGTGTATCATGATATGTATGTGTTTATATACCTTATATGAATTTACACTGTTATATGTAAATCTACATTGATTTTAAATCATTTATTTAACTTCTCAGTTGTTTAATCTACATTCATATTTAATTATTGTCATTATTTCATACTAACATTTTCTGGGTTTTCACTTTAAAATATAAATTTAATATTTCATTCATAATAGATGGATTTCTTTGAAAAACTCATTAAAAATTACACATTTTTGTAATCATCTAAATAAATAATTTTTTTTCAAATTCAGTGTTACATATTGTCTTTGCAGTTATGATATGTCTGATTCTGTAGCAAAGTTGAAACCTTTTGCTAACTATATCATTGACCAATATATTGACATGCCAGCTACTATCGGCAATATATTAGAAAAAATGCCTGCAACATATAATTCTTTGGTATTGTGGGCTGCATTGGCTGCATCAATTTGTGAGAAGAAATATGATGGTGAAGTGTTAAGCAAAATGCTACTTTGGCCACTCAGTCACATGGATTTGTTTACAAAGGTATCTGTTTTGTGGATGTTTTATAAATTTATACAATATAACATTATAACCTATTTGTATACATGACTTCAGTTATATTTTGGCATTGAAGAGACAAAGGATTATCTCACTGAAGTGGCAATGGGCTGGGCATATCTGCCAAAGAACCGACATCCGGTGGAGTAGGCCAGTCCTGAAGTGGAGACCGCGGCTCGGCAAACACAGTGTAGGACACCCTCTGGCCCGGTGGGATGACGATCTGCGAAAGGCTGTGGGCAGATGCTGGATGCGACAAGCCGAGGACAGGGCGCGATGGCGCTCATTGGGAGAGGCCTATGTCCAACATTAGACTGAGATAGGTTGATGATGATAATGATGATTGAAAAGTCATTGCGATATATTTAAGAATAAGTGTCTAAGAACTGAAACTAAATATAATTGTCTAATCTGTCCTATAGCCTTTATGTGATGTGGAATAACACTAGACCTCTATAATTTAATTTATAAATTTTGGAATTTTTTATGAACTTTAGTGAACAATTTATACCTGTTGATCTGCTAATGAGTATATACACTATTGTCAAACTTAAAAAAAAACATGTTTCTCTTTTTACAGGTGAAATTTTGTTCATCACTGTATGAATTACTGCATGCAAAAACATGTATTTTACCTGTAGATGATGAAATTTTGAAGATACTTATGGAGTATGAGGATATAAATGCAACAAATTCATCATTTTTGTTGAAGACATCTATTGTTTTACTAAAACAAAAAACATCTTCAGATATTGGTATGTGTATAGTACAAGTAAATTAACCTGCATAATCAACTATGGCCTCCCCTAATGAGCGCCACTGCGCTCTGTCCTTGGCAGTGGTCTGAAATAGGCAGATGACGATGACGAATCAATTATGGTATAGTCCTTTATTATACATAATTACTGTTTATTTTCAGACGTTGAATGTGAAAAGGAAATAGACTTATTAATACATATTATTAAGAAAATTGAAAATTTGGATTATAGTCATCCTATGTTTACATCAATAATGGATATGCTTTCTCAGAACTTTTGCAAACTTTCCCACTGTATTAATGTCAATATTGCCAAAAAGTTTCTATCAATATCGACAATTATGTTTATGAACATACTTCCGGACTTTAAAAAAGCATCAATGGTTGTAAGTATAGAGATAAATTTAGTGAACACTGGTATAAATTGTCTGAATTGTTCCACATAAAAGTCACAGGATTTTTATTTTCTAATATTTTACTATTACTGTATTTCAGGATGCCAAACTGATACTTAAAGTCAAAGAAATACTTACGTGTATTGAGAACATTTTGAAAATAGAAGCTTATGCATGCTTAAAAGAGACAGTTCTAACTGAATTATTAGAATGTGCACCACATTTTGCCCAGCAACAAGGACTAAAAACAACTGTACTTGCTATATTACAAATAATTTCTACTAACAACATGGACAGCAATCATCCCTCTATTATTGCTGTAGAAAATCTAGTAGATTCTGTCAAGGACGACATGGTTATTGATTTAACCACAACCCCTATAGATCAAAGCAAATTATCAACTCCTGGTAGGATATCTGCTAAAAAAACAAAGCAAAAGGAGACTAGTATTGTAAATACCGTTGTTGAGAACGGAGAGGAATTTGTTGTTGTTAAATCTAATTGGAAATTTAATCCAAAAAAATTAACTGATAAGCAAAAGGAGAAGTTTCAAAGGCAAAGACAAGACATTCCTGCCCTTTATCAGGATTTGTCACAGTCACAAGATGAGTTTAAATTAACTACATGGAAGACTGATTCACAAGATACCACTAGTAGCAGTAAATCTAATGGTCTATGTAATACAATTAATGAAGAGGTTTCGTCAATCCTTAAGAATATAGATAAAAATGTTGTACCGAAAATATTAAAGAACATACTAACTGAAAACAATGAAACAAAAAATTTAAGTCCTGAACGAGGTAGTGAAAATGTTATGAAAATCCAATCTCCAGTTAGTAAAGAAGTAAAAACGCCCAGGGTAGCTTTAAAAGACCGTGTTTTTCGTAATGTTAGAAATTTGATTGAAAAATCTAAGATTTTGCTTGAAGACAAAGAGACAAAATCATTATATGATGAAATTATGAACACGCCTACGGGAAAGAGCGTCCAAATTGCTAGCACTATCCTTAATTCAGCACCTTCTGAAATTAATTTGGACAGACCCACACGAGTTAGAAGAAAACCTAAAAAATTTGAAGATTTACAAGTATTCACTACGAAAAAGAGACGTCATTCTTTGGGTAATGTAGATTCTCAAAGTATAGACTCAACTGATGGTATTAGTGAAGAACAAGATATACCAAAGAAGTTAGATGACGAAAAACAAACAGTTAAACTTTCAGAAACTACGTCGGAAAATGAAATAAATCAGAACAGGCAGAGTTTCAACAGCAGTCAGTTAGACAGTAATGATGTTGAGACAATACATGAGGTTCCGTGCAACGATTTAACGAAAAACAATAACAACTTGAGTAGAGACAAAAATTCAGAGACGCAATGTAAATCGTATGTAGGTGAAAGTGACTCCCATAAGATGGAGATCGATGTACAAAGTTCAGATACTAACGTCAACAGCGTTCCTTGTAAAAGCTCGGATTTGACCACGGAAAGCTTTGAAAAAAATAATAAAATATCTGATACAAAATCGGACAGTTCAATTCAGAAACCTACTATTAAAAGGCCTGGGAAAAAAAAGTTATTGATCGAAAAAGAGTTGGCTATCGATATGGTAGAAGGTCATCCATTTTTAAAGGTTTCACAAAAACGGGTAACTCGAAAAATTGCTACAGAGTATTCTAACATTACAAGAAGGAAAAGCTTATCCCAAAAGGTACAAAAGACAAAAACAAATCAAATAAATACACCTAAAGTAGCTAAGAAATCGAAAGAAAAGGATAAATTAGAAGTAAAGTTAATTAATGAACCACAAAAGTTTCATATGTTCCTTGGATCTCAGGACACAAGTGATTCTAAAGATGAAAATGGCTCTCAAGACATTATTGAAAGTTCCCAAGACTCCACAGTTAGTATTATGTCCACTAAATCTACAAAAAACGTCCAACGGATACCAATAGTGAAATTACAGAACATTGAACCTGAATTAATTACTACTGATAACCAATGTCAAGAAAAAATTAGTTTAAATGCAAACAACGACAGTACAAATTATTCTACATTGTCAAACTGTGAAATCAAAGATGATAGTGAATTCTCGCGTAATAAAACCGCAGAAGAAAATGATAATTTAACGGAAAATATGGACACTGAACCAATAGGAAATTTAATGTCTAATGATATCATAGTAATAAATAGTGAAGACACACCTATAGTTAACGATATTAAGGATGCAATTACTGCTGAGATGGACACACAAGATATAGCTGACGCGGAAACGCAGCCTCTAGATCAAGATAAGGTATCGGAGTCAATAGTAATTAGTGATACACCTAGTGATGAAACTGACAATTTACGATCTAAAAAAATTCAAGATAAACCAATGGACAGCAGAGGCAGTATTTGCGATACTTCTACATCTACACAAGAGGATATCACAAGAACTTTTTCAGAATCTTTGTTATATGAAGCGAAAAATAAAGAAGATATTTCGTCTATATTGCCTCTAAAAGACGAGGACAAGAGAAAGCAAGACTTTCTCAATAACACATTAGAAATATCGCCAATCAAAATCTTGAGTCCAGTCCGAGATAATAAGTCGCCATCTCCTGAAACCAGCCTTGACTATATGGTCGTTAAGCTCTCTTCTCCAGTACAGAGTAATGGAGAGCCATTCGAAAAGTTCGATTCTCCTGAAATTTTTACAGAAGACAAAGTTTCACCAGAAAAAAGAGACCAGTCTCCGCCCCGAGAAGAAATTCACGTTGCTAACGTCAGTCCCAAGTCACTGTCTGTTAAGAAAAATAAGCCACAAGTGAGAACTGGTGGTCGCGCAGCCCAAATGCTAGGGCTATGTGTTCCAGGCCCAGATAGATTGCAAACCATTATGAATTCTGAAAAAAGCGTAGAATCTGAAGAAACGAAGAAGCAATGCAGCTCATTAAATATGTCAGCGAGACGCAATCTTAGAATATTATATAACTCAACAAATGAAAATAGCGAGACATCCGAGGATAATGAAGAAGGAGATAATTTCCTCAAGCTAAAGAGAACTTTGCCGTCGGCTGATAGTAGTCCTTCGGTTCCTATTTTAAAGCGAAAGCTTGCTGATATCACAGATGATGCTACAGTTTCTCCAGCAAGCAAAGTAAGTAAACATATAAGTAAGCTGTTTCGTTTGTTTACTTATTTTAATTTTTTATATGATATGTTATTTATTTTAACAGAGAAAGAGAGTAAGCTTCCATGATCCGCCAGTCTCCACCACAATATGCGTTAAAAAATACATAGAACCTTGTGGTGTCCGATCTCCACAGAATTCTATTGCCAAACGACAAGAGAGACAGCTTCGTGCACAGCTTGCTGTGAATTTAAAATCACAGAAGCGGCTTGATACAGCGTTCAAACTAGAAAAAGCGTTGACGAAAGCTATAGAGAGTTTTGGTGACGCCGATATTCTTCCCAGTACTGATGACGATACAGAAATGAGTTCCCTAGAACCTACTCCACTGGCAGAAGTTGTAATGAATTGTGAACTTAACAATGACGAACCTATTTGTATGGACCTCATCAATTGTAAAGATCCTATTGATAATATCGCCAGTGAATTATCGTCGCCAGCAATGAAACCATTGCTTATTAAAGAATTCGCCGGTAAAATAGAAACCGTAGGCGATTTAGCTAAAATGACAGAGCTAGAAGTAAATCGGCTTTGCATAAAAATGCCAAAAATACAATTAACTAAGAAGGTACTAACCGATTATATGAAAAAAATTAATACGGTTGCAAATGAAGTGACACTTGCATTAGACGATCAATTGATTGAAAAACCCGTTATCGTGTTGAAAGCTGCAGATGTTGAAGTACAAACAGACTGGCCGGTAAAAAGTGTAGATATACAAACTGAGTTTTTAGCCACATCGCCGGTATCGACACAAACAAACACAGTGCATACCCTAAACCGCATGATTCAAACTGACGAGTCAGGTAGCAAATCCACTGCCGATATTGTCACATCTTTGTTGGGAGTGAGTATATTTTTCTATACATTCTGAACAAGTTGTATGATCTGTATTGAGTAAACAATTTGGAAAATTTTTGGTTAAGCACATTATGTATTTTAAAATTGTAAAACTGATTTGTCTAGGCTGTGGTACCCTTTGAAATGTACTGATTACTATTTTCAAATGAAGTGATAATTATATTATTTTATTTTCCAGAAAACGGACTTCATTGAATGTCTCAATAAACAACTTGATACGTCTTCAAAACAATGTATCGCGGATAACTTGCCCATAAATGCTCTCATGGATACTTTTGTACAGAAAATTGATCAAAAACAATCATCTACTGTTATAGACCGATTGCTCGAAAAGCATACAAGTGACTCTTTGAACGGAAGGAATGATAATCTGCGACTATCATTCATGCAAGAATATTTAAGTGATCGATTTAGTTCTAAGGATTTGATTCTCTTCTGTAGCGAGCTTTTAAAAAAAGTTATTGATAAAAATATTTAGTTCAGATATCGTTGCAAATAGAGCAAACATCTTGACAGATAGAAAATAAAACAAGCTTACAGTCTGATTATATTGTAGTTACAGTTGTAAATTCCTTAGTATTACCATATGTGTATATCAGTAGTAGGAGTACTATACTTAATTAGTTTTTAGTTGGATTAAGAATTAAAGAAAATACAAATGTTTTATCAAACTATTTAATACAAAACAAGTTATATTTACATTATTCAGTCATGAGCAGCGACCGGCGTCCATGGCATTTACACACTTTTGTATTCATTCATACACAATAAGGATCTGTAACACAAATGCTGAAAGTATTCATAAATTTAAAAAGAATAAGTAATTTAACAAGTTTGGAAGTGTGTTTCATGAGAGGGAGGATTTTACCATAAATTGGTTGACACCCCATCTGACAAACATACATTGTTTGTAAGCTGTCACTTAAGTATGTAACTATTAGAGTATGAATGACACTACTTTTGCAACGGGTACAAATTTAAAAATACAATTCAAAATAGAGATTGTAATCTCGATACGTTGTAGGTACATGGCATCGGAATAATATCTAATATTTACAGCAATCTATAAGATATAGATAATGTTAAAGCTTTACAAATCAATGGAGACTTAATAACTATGTACATCGCTCTTACAAGTCACCATCCCGGTTTAATAATAATTATTATCACACTATTACATAATTCATTACATAAAAATTCTACTAGCGGGTAGTTACGATTTTTTTAACTGTTTTTTTTATGCTAAAATTCTGACTGAATCAATAGCTTATTTATACAAATATGTTTTAATGTTACACATTAGGAACTCGTAAGATTGTTTATAGATAATAATAAATGATTTCAAAATAGGTTTTTATGTTTTACTGCAAGTTACATTTATTGAAAGAAAATGAACAACGTATTTGCTATGCCGCAGACAACATTTTAACCGGTATACTTTCATACAAAGAAAACTATAATGCATAATATGTTTATTTTAATCTTTAGCTTGTTTCTGACCTCTTTGCCATTCATTAATAATACACTCAATTTTTAGATACAATGAAAACTCCTGTTTCATTCATTGACTATGTTGAAATTTTGCAACATTTATTGTAGTAACAATATAATGTCTAAAAATACAAGCTGTGACACAGTTTTAAAATTAAATTAGGCAATATTTTATAACAAGTGACTTATAATCTAACGTTGGAAATATGTAGGTCCATAGAGTAGATGACTAACGTTCCATTTTTGAAATTCGTATTGGGACGTCTATGTTGTGTACTGCCGTAGTTTATAGACATCCAAATATGGATGTGTGATTATTTTGTTTCAAATATCAAGTAAACATTGGTATTGTACAATTTATGTTACTCGACGATAATTAAATATATAAAATTAAACTACTTACATTAAAATGCAATATGGTATACAAACAGAAGACAATGTTCTTAATTTGTTTGTTTTGTTTAGATAGAAAAACCTTTTTTTGTAGTCCGCCATCAGATTCGTAAATACAAATTTTATCAAATACAGCAAAACATTCAGTAAAAGTCAAAGCCCATTTCCTTAATTATTCAAAATTTTTTTCATATCAACTCTTATTAAATAACCCCTGCAATTGTCGAAGAAAAACTAAAATATATAACGTTGATCTCGATTTAACACATTGCATATATCATTACCGTAATTACACGTAAATGTCCGTTTAACTAGAGTTATCTCAACAACTTGCTTGTTGTGGATCCAAAATACTTAAAATACTCTTCGTATCTTGATAAGTTTTGACTATGTTACTTTTCACAAGGAATAGAATAATACTTTGGTCCACAAATTGAGCACTCGATTAATGTAATCTACTTTTGTAAAATTAAAGAGGTTATTCGGTTACTGTCAGGGAAAGCGCATTTCAGCGACGTAATCCAAATGTTCCAGGTTGTGATGAGAGTTGGTACGTCGTGGTGCACGGGGTTTGTGTAGGTTGTGGTGTGAATGCGTCCTGGTGACTTTATAGGCGCCCTCACGACCAGATCCTCCATCACTTGTTTTACGAGTCGTAACAAAATCATCGTCTCTGTGCGCCGGAGGCTTTCTGCTCTCGAATACGCGACGATTGTTTTCGTAGCGTTGTCTTTGCCAATTTCTGTCCAAGTCGTGCCCGTATAAGTCTAATTCGCCCGATGGCTGAAACTGGCTAGTACTCTGGCTATAGTTTGTTCGTTTCCACCCGTCCTCATACTTCTTTCTCGTGTTGTCGTCGTCCCCGATCTGTCGTCGTTGAGATTGATTCGAGCTGCTTTCGCTGGTGTCCTCTCCGGATGTGCCTATTCCTAAATCTTTATCATCTCCATAAATTTTGTAAACACCGTTAGGGCTAATGTTTTTGCCATTAAATATTTGGTCATTGAGCATCAACTGGGGATGAGGTATGCAATACGGATGCGGAAATATTTTATCAACATTTGACATTTTTATATCTTCGTCCCTTTTTGTGCATGAACCTGGCCCGAAAAGCGATAACAAAACTGGTAGCAAAAACAGACCATGCATGGCCCCGAAAAATATAACCATGAACACCATTTTGAAAAATACTGAGAAAATGTAGCTGTCAGCTAGCAATAATGCGACTACACCTAGTATGGTACTAAAAGATCCTTGAACAATGGGTAGACCTAAAGAGTAGAGGCATTCACTAACTCTGTCATTTGGAGATTTGGCCTTCGATGCCATGTAAGCGTAACAGATATGAGCGGTAAAATCCACGGAGAAACCGATGCACATAATAAGGTTTATCATTGATATGGAATCCAAGTTGATGTCCCAAAGAGCCATGTATCCAACCACGCCGATTTCTATTGATACGATACTGAAGGCCACCCATAGGGAACACAAGATGTTGGGAATGAATATGAACGATGTTATCATCATCATCAGGGCTCCGTAGCAAAGGTTCTGGAGAGATGTGGGTCTAACGAGCTCGAACTGGAAATAAAAAAAATATAATTAGCTAAATTTAATATTAAAACGCCAAAAATGCAAACTACGAGTATATTCCCATGATTGAGTACCTGATCGAAAAATACGAAGTATGGATGAAAAACTGATGCGTTAAGTGAAGACGTTGAGACGACTTGTCTTAAAGCTTTCACCATCTCCTTTTCATGATTCGTGCCACTTATGTTTATGGCTTGAATCAGGAATCTTGAGGCGATAATCTGATCACCAGCTTCGTTGAATTTAACGTCGAGAGAGAACGGGTTAGCGGGGAATAGCCATAGCTAGAACAGATAATATTTGTATGCAAATGTTCTAAATGAATAATTGAGATCTACATATGAGTCATATACCTAATATCTAAGACGGCTATATCCAGTTTTGCTTAAAATAGAAATTAATTCATCATTTTGTTAATCTGTGTAGGTACATAGTTTCTGTAGAGCAATACTTCCGGTAAAAAATACGGCAGCATCTCACAAATAAAATCGATAATAATTGTAAAGTTTGCCACAAACCCGGCAATATCCCAAAGCCGTAGTCATTTTTATAGGGTTTTAAAAATTTTAAAGACGTTAATATTTGCTTTGAAAAATATCCTTACAATAAACATATTTCTCGTAATATATTAATTCATCCTTTTTAAAAAAAATTATCATTGTGGATATTGGCGCCTTTGATTTTAAATGACTCATATGTACCTATATTAAAAGTGATTTCTTATGTATACTGGAATAATAATTTTAAAAAATCTTTGTTTAACGTAACTCAATATACATAATATGTTTACGATTTTACCTCTTTCAAGTTGTGAATAAAGTCTTTTTCATTGTCGATGGTGACGTTCAGATAATCATTGTTCCTTGATACGTAGTTTACGAAGGTTCGTAGCCAAGATTCGGTGTAGAGTGAGTTCGATATGTACGACGTGTTCTCCAATTTTTGAGTTAAATTCTCCACTTCCTCTTGCACTTTGGGATCGGAGTAATTATATGTACCACTAATGACTACCTGCGGAGGAAGTTAAATTAAATTTAGAAGCATTTCTGATTATAATAATGTCAAAATTCCATACATATAAAAGGGATTACAAAATAGTTTTACGACATTCCAAAATATAATTATAAAAGAAGATACGTTATTCAGTAATTTAGCATGTACCTAAAAAAGTTTGGCTTTTTTACATAGACTGCAATTATTATAGAACGAGTGCTGCTTATTGTTTCTATGCCTATCATTAGAATACTAAAATACTGTAGGCGAAATGATTGTGTATGTTTTGAGGATAACACTTAGGTCTAATCTAAAAGGAATTATTTCCTAGTGAACTCAATGGATGGTCGGTTCAAAATTAATAGTAAGTATAGGTATGTACATTAATGTTCCTCATTTTAATCTTACCTGAATTCTATATGGAAATTCTCTGTAATATAAATCTTCACGATCGAAAAATTCAACGGAATAAGAGTCGATTTTTGACAACTTGCGTCTCTCCAAGCCTTCTTTGAGATTGGTCACACCGTATCCAGCTCCGGCTAAATAGCATATGAATATCACTATGACGAGAGTTTTCACTAAGGGATTGTTGAGCAAATTGGCCATTGTCGTTCTAAAGAATGCCATGATACAATGCTCCTTATTGTCAATGGGGTTATCTGGATCCGCTAGATCTATGCCGCCACTGCAGAAAATTCGGTACAGCCATGATTTTTCTTCTGCAACAAATGGTTCTATATAATCCTAGTTAAATGAGAAATATAACAGTAAAAATTGCAAATATGTGATCGACGAGAATTAGGATAACGTTTTCATAAATTAAATTATAATTAATTTAAATTTTTATATTACCTTTGCAACAAAGAATTAATGGTTAATATAATGTATGTAGATTGTTACTTTGGAATAATTTGTATACCTTTCCGTGCCCTGGATTCTGGTAAAACTTTAAGCCAAGTGATCGTATGACGGTTGTTTTTCTCACGATATCCAGACACAGCCACACATCCAGCGAAGAATGTAAGATGCCAAACAAATGTAAAACATACTGCCAAACCTGGAAAGTAATTAACTTAGTTTGAAAATATCGTAAAAATAATACACATAGAATCTGCAAATATTAAAATCAAAAGCATATTTGTGTGCCTTTTATTTGTTTTAATTTACACAATGGATTTAAGTAGGTTTTACCACCCATTCAGAATATTGTCTCGAGAAAGGTAATAAGAAGTAAAGAGAAATTTCTTACGGTAGTAGAGAAAGATCTAGAAATAGATAGTTTAAAATTATGTTGTCAAAATATAATTTATGAGCACCTTATGAGTTCCATGAAAATTGTATATACATATCTATTATATGTAAACTATTGTAGGTCACTAAACAATTGTAGGTCTCATAACAAAGTTTAGTAACTACCTACATCATCTTTTATGTGTAAACAAAAGAACAACATCGTAACATTACGCCTGTAATCCCTGACGGAGTAGGCAGAAGAGTGTAGTATACACCGGTCACAAATCCTGACTCCGTGTCACTACTAGAAATTCTAAAATAGATAAATCCAATAGTACCCGAACCAGGATTCGAACCCAGGACCCCCCGATCGGCAGTAGCGCTTGCAACCATTCCGCCAAGGAGGCAGTCAAACAAAAAACAAAAGCAAACAAAAAAATCCTAATTTCCAGAAGCTATCTTGACGTAGGCAATATTGATCCTGTCCAGTCGAATATACGTACGTAGGTAGGTACCTACGTATTAGTTAACTCGGACATTCGATATGAATTTAAATTATCAAAGACACCATA
>DWDT01002290.1:0-13997 GCA_018245595.1 Microceris scylla | reverse complement strand
TTTATTTGCCAATATAAAACGGAAATTTTAGTTTTAATATACATAATATGTATATTTAGATCTCACGTTTTACCGATAAGCTTAAGAAAATGTTTCGTTGTCACCATCAACTGACATAAGTCCACATCTAGAAATAGGTCGATCTCAAGACGCGCAGCTATTAACTTACCAAGTTTTCGGAAAAGCACTAACAATGACGACGAGAAAGCTTTACATTTTAGATGGAGTGTTGTAATCTTCCTCTAATTAAAGCTTAATTATATTTTAATAAATTCACAGTAAATTTTATTGTTTATTAAAAAACCAATATGGACATTTAATTATAACTAAACAGGCCATAAGCATGTACATGAGTAAATAGTTAACAGTTTAACTCACGCACCTTTTTTCCGGATAGCCTGACTAGTTTCGGACCTAACCGGATCTTCTTCATGAGCTCCCGCCGATTGCAGCGAGATCGCGAAGGAGACTGCGTAACTTAAGCCAGCACGTATTTAATCAAGACAATTACTGAACATTCCAGTTTGAAAAAAATCTTAAAATGCCCGGGTCGTAAATTTGAAAAATAATAACAATCGGATTCAAGAAATCCACCGGAAAAGCATTACGGGTAAACAACAAGAACTACAGCAACGCTAAAAGAAAGATTGTACAGTTAATGGGAAACGAAAATAGCTCAACGCTTATAATGAACGAACCATTAATTTGAAATGTACACTGGAACGCAGTCACGTGGACGAGCTCGCGACTTTTTTATCAGTTGGCGTCTGGCATCGCCCAGCGCCGATGTTAATTACACGGCAAATGTTTGGAGTGGAAGAATATCTGGAAATGTCGAGAGCGATTAATGTTAAGTGGGAAAACATAGGCAGTTCAGCGTCCGATTTATTGTCACGATATCGTATAATTCAATCCCATAATAATTTAAGTTGTCACAATTTCACATGTCCCACGAAATTGGGTATACAAAAGTATATTGAACATATGTATCATTATAAAGTTTAATATTATATCCATTTATAGAACAATGGCCCATCAAAATGTTATTATCGTTATTGCCAATTCGTTAACTTACATCCCTCAGAGGTGTGTGGAAAGTTTTGAGTGTCTATTTCTGTCATTGTAATCTAGATGTGCTTCTTCTACATTCATCACTGTCTTCACAGATGCACCTTGGTTTCGAGGGTTTCTGACTCTGCCATCTGGCAAATTCTAATCTATTTAGAAAATATAGTAATTGGCCCTTTCTCTCTTCCTTGATCGTTCCTTCCGACTATCATCAATTTCTTTGCATGTGTCTTGCCATTCTTTTATCTGCCAATTTTCCTACAAATTTGAACCATTAGAATATAAATAGCCGTTAATTATTGTCCGTTAACAAGACTTGTAATTGTAGTGCTTAAATTTTGAGTGAATTCGCCTTACAAAAATAATTACTAACCATTTTTAGTACTTAATTTTATAAATTGCTAGATAAAAAAAGGTTCTTCTGCAAAAAGGGTTTGTAATATATATTTTTAAGACTAGTAATTATACTTTAACGAGAAAGTTTCCAATAGAACTCATATTACACTGTCCAATTTTATTAAAATGTTAAACCAAAAATGTCGAGGTACAATATTATACGAACTTTTAGAAACGTATACATTTTTAGTCAAATATGTTCATAATTTGTGTCTGCGTAATGAAACACCAAAAATGTTGACTTATCAAACGGCTTACCGCTTACACAAACCTGTTTTACATCATAACAAAATTCCTTCCCTTAAGATCAACCTTCGTAATCTAGTCGAAATAAATTTTAGGTTGAAGCCATGAAGTGTCCGTAAATCGGTTTTATCTATGGAGATTCCAGCGAAAAAGGATAAGTAATCATGATAAGTAATTTCTCTAATAAAACCAAACGGAGCACGTACTGTAATATCTATCAGATAACATTGCGTCGCTAAAAATAGAACAGAATAAGGTTTTTCAGTTGTACCGTCAAGATACATGTACAAAAAATGTTCAGAATCGATAAACATTGTATTTAGAACGAAAACACAAAAGATAACAATAGCTTTATACATCTGGGTATACATAAATATTTAATTTCTCTTCTGTCAATGTAACCTCTCTTTAAAAGATTCCAGTCACGACACCACTCTATTCATCAATCTAGAATATTGATCGGGTTAAGATATACATGTACTACATAAAACGCCAAAGAAATAATCACTTTTATGTTCGTATTTATTGCATATTACGAGTACATTACGACATTTCCAATATTGTTAAAAGTCTTTGGCGTCTGAGTACGTATAAGCATTAATAATTATAGCCGAATACTCTGCCTTCTTGAACATAATCAATGTTTAAAGATATCGAATGTGTCTCGATTTTTCTTTACGATGATGTAGTGAAATTACTATAAGTATTTTCTTATGCTATTTGCCCTATCTCAAGCTGTCCTTAATTCTAGGTAGATTATAATTTTTAAGAGCTTAACACTTCAGGGCGTTATTAAGAGCTGTTCCAGGATATCCAAGTTAAGGTCAACCACAATGATACAGATTATTGACTATATTGCATTTATGTATATGATCTCATTGCTAAGAAACTCCCATCAGATTATTGATACATTGGCCAATAGTAGTCTTACGGTTGTGATATACCTACAAGCCGGTGATAACATTTATATATTAGAGATACATACATAATATATTAACTTGTATGTGGAATATTTTGATTAGCAAAAAACCTTTACTTAAATAATGATATCTAGACCTTTAAAGAGACGAACCATTGCTGCATAATGCTTCTCAATATCAATATACCATCAAGAACGTATTATGGAATGTCCAATTTCAGTTTAATTAAACCAGCTAGCAAGCTTCTCCGGGTGCGTTTTCACTCAAAAGCAATTGTTTAAATTTAATTAAACGCATACGATATTACTCCCTCAAATCTTCTCACTACATTCAATTATTCATCATTAACACTGAATAATGAAAGATCGAACATCTTTTCTAAATATGTGTCCTTTGTAAACAAGCTTCTGGTTTTTCTGAGGAATATACTCACATCCTGAATGTTTATCATTGGTTCTGTACTTGCTATATGATATAGTGATTTAATTTTTTATATTCTTACACGTGACTGACATCGTTAGTGGAATTCCTCATCATAGGACGAAGACAACGCGCTCCCATCTATAATGTGTTGTTCCATTGTTCCGTTTTAGAATTCGTCTATATTGTCGCTCTCCACAACATTATCTGCGACGCCAATTTCTCATATTTTAAAACCTAGGTTGCTTAAAATGCCTACTTTCCAAAAGTACTCTGTTCGTGTCTAATCATTTCTTGGATTACTCCAGCCGATCACTACGAGGCAAATATATATTTCTATTGAGTGTTTTCATTAACCGATTGCTTCAATGATTTTAAGATTTTAAAATATAAATTCAAACCTGAATTTCAGTTGAAGTTACCTGTAAATCAATGATTGTATATACGAGTATTTTACGATTCTTAGAACGGAAAGATAATGCAGACTGACTATCCAATGTTATTTGATGCTGCACTCGACATTAACGTATAAAGAGAATAAAGTGTTCCGGTACTGAAATATGTCATATTTCGTTCCTTTGATGTGTAGATGTAAAAAAAGATGTACGGGGTTCTCTTAATTAGCAGCGCTCGTTTTAAGTTAAATTTTTGGATCGAATTACTTAATTATCTAATAAGGCTATTATAGGCTATAACCAAGCTTTATAGAGAGTGTTTTTTTCACATTTAAAACCGGTTTCGTCTAATTTGCGTGTAATTTTAGCTGACGGAGAGGCCTATAATATTACAATTTAATATATGTGTATTATAGCGTTACGTAAAGTAATTAAGGAAATACTATTAATCAAACACAATTTAGTCTAAAATTGAGGTAAACACTCGTTATGTTGTTAACGAGTCATTTAACGAGGGCCGGGCCGAGACCCTCGAATTGTTTGGGTGCCTATTACGATTGCCACTTGTCTATTTATAGAAACGAAGTCCGTGGGACAAGTATCTTTACAAGTTCTATCGGTCTATATACGATTTGGAAAACATTTTCTTTATAATAACAAATACGGTTCATAAAAATGTCGGAACATTCTGTTGAAAACTATAGTGCGGCCATCTATGCAAAGGTGCTGCCATCTGTCCAATGACTATGATGGCGACAAACAAAATATGTGACAGTATTTTTAATCACAAAAGTGATGAGGTACTTTTTTGTTCACCCAACATTTCGGTTGCTTATTAATATTGTATAATAAAGACCTCAAAACGTGAACAATTTTCTGTTTTTATTGTAATTTTGGTCATATAAAATATGTATATATCTATGAATAAGCTACACCGAGCTTCGAGACGTTTGGTTTGTCCCACACAGGGTTTTTACGTGACGTTATCGCAACGGCCCGCTCGTGTTACTAATCCCCAATTATAGGAAACACGAAAATATATTAAAGAGACCTTATAATAACTCAACAAAATGCCTCAGATTACCAATCAGAACAGGATTAACTTCACTAGTGACTATAATACTGGCTTATAGGTTCTAATCATCAGACAATACTGGAGTAAACTATAGAAATTGGACTATCTGAAACTGCCATAATAGAAACCGTTTGCTTAGATTTGACGTACCAAGTTTTGTTAGTGTAAGTTTCGCACATCATTTTGCAATCAAAGTAATTTAACCATGCAATAACCCTCTTAATATGAGAGGAGACCCGTGACCCGAGAACAGTGGAATTGTAATGGGTTAAAAAAAACATGCAATAATTAGTTGATCGGAAGTCAGTAATAGGTATATAAGTATCTAAAGTGATTCATAAAAAACTATCGATAATAAGAAATGCTTCAAAACTTGTTAATAAAAGTTCTTGACTTTTAAAAAAGAATAAATGTAGGCTTTGTAGATAAAAGAAGTAAAAGACAAACGAATGTCAGATTCTTTACAATGTCTACAAAGTCGCAAAAGTAATTTTAAATGACATTGGCAATATTGATAAAACTACTAACAATGATAAAACTAAATATTATTATTCTATGCCTACCGAGTTATCATACCTGAAAAATTACAAAGTTCATGATTTCAGTGTAAACAATAACTCTCTAATTTTATCAATGTTCGCAGCATTATTTGAAGATATTTATGCCGCTCTGTTGAACAGAATTGAAAGAAAAATAATTCAGTATTAAGCTCGAGGCACTAATGTATATATTGGTGTTATATTGGTACACTAATAAATTGTTGTGATATCGTTAACATTACGAGTATCGGCATCAACATGATTTCTGATTAGCAAATCGAAACAAGACAGCGGACATATGTATAATAATACTAAGGCATTTATTCCGAAACTTACAATTTTCTTTGTTTCTACAGTACTAATCTATTGACTGTTTTGCAAGCGCGACTGCTGATCGGAAGGTCCTGGGTTCAAATCCGGCATCAGGTAGGTACTATTGGATTTTTTTCATTTACAGTTTCTAGTAGTGACTCGGATTCTGAAATTCTTCCCGGTGTATGCCAATAGGCTCACCACCTATCACATGGGACGTAAACGTGACTGGTGAATCTTGGGAGTATACTACACTCTTCTGCCTATCCCTTCGGGGATTACAGGCATGATGTTACGTGCTAATCTATAAAAAGTCTCTAAGTTTGGCATGCTTATTGGCAATGGCTTACTCCAACGACCTCCTCTTGTTTCAAGCAACTCATCTATAATTTGGCTTATTTGGTTTCAATTGGTTTTAAGTTCATGACATACAAATATTGAGTATTAACATTTTATCCCTTTTCTTTGTAAACACATTTTTGATTGTTAATATTTGATAACACATTTCATGTATCGTAGGGACATATCCAATGTGTTGATACTTGAAATATAAACATACGCCTTCCGGGCGTAACTTGTCCCCAAAGTCTTACCGTTCTCGTCTCGTTAACTTGTTTTCGTTATCTATAAATTAAGTATTCATAGGCTCATGTACTCGTAAAACAATAGACTGGTTATCCAATGTTTGGCTTTATTTTCCCTTATGTTGGGATTAAATAAATATTTGGACTAAATAATTTAAGGCGATATTTGCGTACGATATACCATCAAAGCGTAGCGCCAAAGGTAGCATAACACGAGTATGTAGTAACAATTTTATTATACATATTATTATTATAAGTAATATTCTATTTGTACACAAAATCCTTTAGTTATTGTAAACTGGCTGATCCGACATACTTTGTTCTGTAAACATTTCAACACACTTGTCTGTGATCGCTTGTGTTCCTTTAATTTTAAATTGATTGAGAATACACAAGGAAAGAAAGAAGTTATATTTGTTTTTGCAATTAGACTAGAGAAAAGAAAATAGTATAAACCTAATTAAAAAAATAATACCATGTCTATAATCCCCGAAGGGGTAGGCACAGTGTAGTACACAGTCATGGTTCATCACTTACGTTTAGGTCCCGACATAAAATAGGTTGTGAGCCTATTGCCATACCGGCGTAGATCTACACTCCTAGCCATTACTACAAATTTCTACTTGAATATCTAGCTTAGAAGATTATAATATACCTTACCCGGGATTCGAACTCAGAAAATCTTCTTCTTTCACTTTCGTGAAATCGTCCTTCCAACAACTCGACGAACCACTCAAATACATATGTCATATGTACCTATGTCATTTTTATGTAACAAAAAAATAATTCTCGACAAATATTACATCGAAACAAATGATGGCAGTTTATATCTTGAGAATCGTTTTATCAAAAACTGCGCGCGGTATGAAAATCAAATGGATATAAAATCGAAGAGTTAACAAAAAGTCAGATCGTTATATAGGGTCACGTCGGATTACAATTTTATCGTGTCTTGTACTATAGTTTTTGTATTCATATTTATTGTGCTGACTGAATATGACTGCCCCGTTTGTCGAGTGATTGCATCTCGACAAACGGGGGACAAACGGGGTTCGAATCCCGTGTCGGATACTTTTGGATTTTTTAACTTTGATTATGTAACTTAGATTGAACTGTAGATTTTTAATAGAAATTTCTAGCTCGGTGGCTCGGAGTCAGAATCTGTGCGCAATGTATGGCAATAGGCTCACCACCATGGCACGTAAAACGTAACTGCTGAAACATGGCTCTACATTCCTATGGCTACCTCTTCGGGGACTACAGGCGTGAGGACACTTTTTTCATTAGCAACGACTTTATTGTCTGTGCTGAACTTTTGGAAAAAATATAGATATTTAGATGATATATTATGCGCCCCAATATACACTTAGCCTAACGCTAAACAAATTATTGTGGTCACTTAATATATGCATAAGTTATTTAAAATTTCAAAGGCACTATGGATTATGTTTTCGAGACTTTTAACATAAATGGTTAAAAAAACGTTATCAGGAACTCCTGTTAGTAACTTGACGGCAATTTTAATATTAACTTCGATAAAGATGACAGATTGTGATTCATGAAATGAATTTATTTATAAAAAAAAAACTATTTAAATTTTTTCTTTCATAACTACATACAACATGGGCGACGACTACGTATGGTACAACCGTTCTATGGTGTTTTCACCATTTGTGACTCGTGTAAGTTGCGATGTTTCGGCCTATCTTATTCACCACAAACCAATTGTCATAGTGTTTAATCACGTTAATGCTATTCCTAAAATTAATACTATTCAAGCTAGTGTTAACGGTGAAGAAAATCAATCTTTCTAACAATGTCTTTGTGTTATAAATGGAAGTAACGTATTTTTATGGAAGATGGTTAATGTGATTACATTTTAACAAATCAATAAACAATAATAATAAGATGTATTTAGCTACATATACCTCATGCTGCCTTTTTATTTGTTTTGTTTTTGTTCAATAATCTATAATCTAAACCTTATTATACAAATGATACTGTAGTGCTGTAAACGAAATAAAAGTTTCCTTTTGATGTTCTCTCATGTTCTTTCTTGTTCGTTTCTTTTCTCCTTTTCGTTTTCTTTTTTCCTTTCATCCAATATAATAAAGATGCATTTATAGACGTATATATTCAAAGACAATTGTCCTCAAGGAGAGAAATTCCGGTCACGCGTCGAAACTGACACGTACAATTTATCTTAAGATACATCTTAATTTACTTAACAATTTTTTAAAAGACCCCATTTCAACTCGAGACAAAAACGGCACAAAGAGAAAATAATTTAAATACTATTTACCAAAAGTAAAAGCTTTTGTAGGTTTTAAGTAAAACATCGCGTTCAGTAAGACAAATCCATTTATATACTGACTGATGTA
Organism: Microceris scylla; assembly: GCA_018245595.1. NCBI lineage: Eukaryota > Metazoa > Arthropoda > Insecta > Lepidoptera > Hesperiidae > Microceris > Microceris scylla. Next base: position 5,661 of record DWDT01002290.1, on the reverse strand, counting down.
AATTCACAATTTTGGCGTAGCCACTTCTTTCGAGTCACTAATGTGATAAATAATAAATGAGTATAAAACTGAAGGGTTGAATAAAAATCAAATATGCGTAGAAAATTCTAGAAAAAAAAAAACAAAAGTATTAAGCTGTCGAACCCATGTTGATTAAGATGGCATACGTGCCTTCCGAATCGTAGGTAGCGTGGTATTGTCGTAGGTACATCAACTTCTTTATAGGTAAACTTATATAGAATAAGTCTCAACGGGATAAGGTCACAGAAAATAATTGGAAAGTATTCGTCACTGTGTAATGTAGAATTCTGTATTCGGCTGTTTAAATTGGTCTTCGTTCGATATTTGAAATTATTTTAGGACTAAAAAAATTGCGAATCGACCGGAAGTAAAATGGAATGGGTACGTACTTGTCCTTCGCTAGTTTTGTTTTAGAAATCAATTGTCAATTGGGTAGAATCTCTTGCACGTGGAAAATTTTAATGGTTGACTGCAATCCTTTTGACATGCAAGTGTTGTAAATACTACGTGAACTCGTTTAAAGGCGCACTTTATAATAGGAACCAGGCCAGGCCAGGCCAAGTCAGGCCAGGTCCCATACGAAATAGTTAGAAAACACTGAAATCCAAATATATTTATCTTTATAGTGTTTCCTCTACATTCTGCCATATCAATTTCGGATACTTTTGCCAAACATTAATAATTTTTTTTGTATAATAGAACTAAATAGTTATATTACAAAACCTAACAAAAATATTTTCTCATATTATTATGGCTAAAAACGTTAAGTTTTATCATAATACAAAAATAGCTTATCATAGTTCAGTTGTGTATGTTAGGAAATAGGTAACATAAGGCCTTCACGCAACACGCGACCCACATGCGTGGTAACCTGTTCTCAATTAACCCAATTTCTATGAATAAAATAGGTGAATTTTCGTCTAACATGAAGTGACATTACTTAAAAAAACCAAAATTAGAAAATATCTATTCATTATTTCTTATAACCTTTTAGCGTTCCATTGTTGAATACATAGACTCAGCCCTTGAGTACATTTTTCTAAGAACTAGTAAGATGTGCAGGTGTCCTTTACAGCCAGTGATCTTTGACTTTTTTGTTTTATGTTTTATAAATAACACGTAAGGACTATTACAAGCATTGATTTGAACGATTTGGGAGAACAAAACGTTAAAAACAAAAAACAAATCGTTTAGAGAATCGAACCTATGAGCCTATGATCCCCGTCTCAACCGTCAGGTTCATTAACTACTTGACCAACGGGTCAGTCACTTTTAGTACACATTTGTCTAACTAATATACCTACTTGTGTACGGGTAAAGTTAGTGTAAATGTCAGTTCTTTTCGAATATGGTCATAATTCCTTTGCTACTTTTAAGCCCTTGACCGGTCTTCTGTAATAAATACGTCCAACCAAAAACCACGCCCTTCAGAACGAAGCACAATTTGCTTAAACAACAATCGCTTCGCGGTAAGCATGTATCTGCAAACGTGGTCAAACTTGCCCGAAGTTTCAACAGCTCCACCCCGCTTGCGAGACTGATCGCACGAACTAGTAGTTTTATAGTGATATTAAGGTGGGTTTGCCGACAGTTAAATTTCACCCACTCACATTCCTTTGAAGTTTTTACGGTTGGCTCCGCTTTTTATTTTTTTACATAGATATGCAATTCTATCGAAAAAGATAAAATCAACAACACGAAACATCGAATTCATTCATGATCGGATTTACTAATTTAATTGTTAGCTAATTAATTACATCAATTAATAAATAATTAACTTAATAATTATTGATTAATTAAACAAATTTTGGTTAATGACTCTAGCTAATTCAAATGGAACTCCGTTTGATAACCTGTCTTAGAAAAATAAACCGAACACGTCAGTTCTAATTCAGTATTAATTGAAATTCTAAATCAGTTTTAATTTAAATTTTTAAGAGGAAAAAGTGAGAAAAGAGGAAGCTTACGTTTTGTAATGGATTCTTTAAATCATTACGATGGAGTCATTATTACTCGAATACGCAACGATGCGATAATATAAAGTCTAAAGGCATTTGAATTATTATTTACTGCAAATTAGACCAGGGACCGACTTAATTCGAAATAACAAATTGCCTGTCTACGATAAACAACTTTGGGTTGGACCATAAATAATTGACGATCTTCCGGTAATTATTAATATTTCAAGTTTCGTATCAATTCTTTCCAAAACCAACCTTTTAATATGTACAAGCTGGAATATGTAATTAATGTACTTAACCCATTCTTGAAGATCAAGTCATTAATTTTAAAACATAATTTTGGAAATTTAACAACTAAGAAATTTATTTCACCCTAGCTAGAGCTACATAGACAAGTAACATTTTATCGAACGTTAGAGTAATTACACTTTATAAATAATTATTCTTAATAAGCGAGGGTAGAGTACTTCACAAATGTTCCAAATTCAAACTTGAGTACTGTTTTGCGAGCATTAATATGTTTTCATCGTGAAAATCTTTAAACCTTCGTTGGGACTGGATTTTTATTAGGCCTTTAAAGGTTGGTTACAGATATTTCGAGAAGAATTCATACACTCAAAGTAAGTCAAACGAAATACTCCAACCGCGCAAGGTTTCTAAATCTACTGTTTTGCTGAAGCATACAGCGAAGTATTTTGCTATAAATCACAAAGTATTTAAGTCCAAAAGCGTACGAAGATTGCCAATTGACTCTTTAGGTCTTTTACTTTTATATAGCTATTATATTTATCTCCCTACCTTAATAGAAATATCATAGTTGATGTTTTAAATATGGCTGATTTTTTTAAATATGGGAGATTTTAAATATGGCTATTATTTTTAAATTAGTATTTGGCTGGTTTTTTCAAACCCTTATTCAATCCGGTGGGTACGGGTATTTCTCGCACCTGAGGGAATCGTTAAGGAATGGGGAATCGGGAGGGAAAAGCTTGGAATCTAGTGCATCACGCTGCTCCGGCGGATATGGGTATTAGTAACAAATTCGTCTGTGGGATGTTTTCTAACCGTTTTTACAACCTTCAATGAGCCATAACATTGGTTACCTGATGATTACAGCCTAAATCCATTGATCAACATCTCTTCTGAGCACAAAAATGCTTTCACTCATTTAAAAATCAACCGCAATCAACGCTACTTAATATGTAAGTACAAATGAATTAACCTGAATAAATTGTTTTCGCTCAAAAGGCTTAATGGACATCAGTCATACATTTGTCTTATACCTTTATAGAGTCGATAGTGTTCCTAACTTCGAATTAATTAAAAACGTATATTTTATTGTGAAGTGGCAGTGGGCTGGTCACATCTGTCGCAGAACCGATAGCTGCTGGAGCAGATGTTTTTGAAGTGGAGACCGTGACTTGGCAAACGTAGCATACAACGCCCTCTAGCTAGGTGGAGTGACGATATATGCAAAGTGGCTGACAGTGGTTGGATGCGTAGAGCTGAAGATGGAGCTCAGCGGCGTGCCATTGGAGAGGCACAGGTTAGACATAGGTCCAGCAGTGAACGATGACAGGCTGATAGTGTAAGTCTGTGTGTATGTTTATTTTATTAACATTACATATTTGTATTCTAGAGAGCTTGCCGTTCACTTGGCTGGCGACACTATGTGTATTACTTAGTGCCTGAGATGTTTTGATCCAGTTCCGCTTTAATACCCACGATATTTTGATGAGATTTCTCCGCTCAACTTACACATAGCTCCTTGTCGATGTAAAGATAAGATTTAATATCCCAGCTACAAGCAATATTTTAACGGATAAAATACAAACAACAAATCTGGGTTTTTTTGGTAAAAAATATCATTTGACGGCGAAATGGCAAATGACATTTTCATATATAATTATCTGCAATTCCGTAATTTTCTTTCTACTTACGTGATTATGTAATTGGTTGTTAATACTTTCCTGTGTAGTAAAATTTATCCCGTATATGTGATTGAATATGTAAGTTATATTTATGGTAAGAGGTTTTATTTTATGGTTATATTGCGCTATCAGATTAACATATTAACATCTAATATCAGAACAGTATTTAGTCGGTTCGTCTGTGTATTCTTCTTCCCTAGTTCTCTCTTCCTTTCAACGAGGTTTTCAATACATGGAGTATACGGTTTGTATCTGCATATAAGAATAAACATAGTTGTCTCTGTGAATATAATAGTTCATCGTCATCTACATATTTATTCATCACAGTTAAACTTAAAACTTAAGAAAACTACAAAATATTCGTACTAATTTTCTCATTCACAGTATTTTAATTGTGCTGATCTATTGTTTATAATATTGTATTTTTGGTCTACAAGGATAGAGATATTCGACACTCGGTGCTATCTGCCTACCTCGCAAGGAACCTGGCGTTAGGATATAAAACCATAATTTTATCCTATAATTGGTTACTTACATATTAATAATGCGCGAAAATTTCAGTATGGCATGGCAGTATTGTATGTGTATGGAAGAAAAAAATTTCGAGAATATTTTTGGCTGAAATCCAAAGACAAAATTATTTTGGCAATCGGTGGCGACAAGGCATAACAACATTGGCTCTGTCGTTTTACAAATTGACGTGGTTAGTTTAAAATGTAATCAATCTCTTGTGTCTGGTGAGCGACTAAACTAAATACGAGTAGATGTCATAACATTTTAGTTAAGCAAACACATATCACCGCCAGTGACAAACAGTGAACACTTTACAAATTATGATGAATTATTTGATATATTGTTTGACAAATTATTTGACAAACTATGTGACAAAATATTTGCCAAATTATTTGACATATTATTTGACAAATTATTTGGCGAATTATTTGACAAATTATTTAACATATTATTTGACAAATTATTTGGCGAATTATTTGACAAATTATTTGACAAATTATATTTGACAACTTATTTGACATTGCAAGCCGATATCTGCCAAATATGTTTGCACTTTCAAATTGATGATATCCTTACAACTGCTTATTTGCCGCAATAAATCATTATGATTATTATTATACGTGTATTATGTTCTTTATTATTTATTTGTAGACTTGCCTGATTTAAGATTAGGCACTTAATGGTGTCTAATCAAATTTGTTGAAGGGTAAGCAAGGTAATGATATCACGTAGGTAGTCGAACTCGTTTCAAAATATTTCTAGTAATTATCATACTCCAGTGATGTGAATTACTTGATAATTACCGTTACCTATGAATACTTGTAACACCCGGGGAGTTGCTAATGCTTTGCCGGCTTTGAAGGAGGGCTCTCTTTGTGCTCTTCTGGAAGAACCTCATGTCATAATGCTCCGGAAAAACCTCGGGCAACCACGTGCTATTCATAGACGACACGTGCTCGCTCCTATCCACTGCTGGACATAGGCCTCTCCACCTCGCCATAACTAGCCACTGTGCTAGACCTTCAGCTCTTCGTCTCCAACTGCTGCCAGCTACTTTGCTATGTAGGGTTTATTATTTTCATATATTAACATTTTACATAAACAATATCCATTTTATATACCATATAATTTAAAGTTATGTTAAAGTTTTCGTAACATCAACAATTCAGTATGAACATTTCTTTAAAGCGAAGTGAATATCGTTATTGAAATTTGAAATTTTCCAATAACAAAAT
>DWDT01002289.1:0-14000 GCA_018245595.1 Microceris scylla | reverse complement strand
AGTGTTCGACCCGGGAATCGAACCCGGGACCTCCCGATCGGCAGTCGCACATGCAACCAACACGACCAACGAGGCAGACATAAATAATAATCATTTTCTTTTAAATTACAGCACAGTAAATATTTTTGCAAATTAAGCATTAATAATTTGAAAAACTGGAGATTTCAACGTACTGGCTCATGATAATTATTAACGTAATCGAGGCGGCTGACATATGGATAATGTATGACAGAGTACTTAGAGTTGTTATGGAAGCGCTCAATAAATTGATGATTAAATATACTATAATGGTGTCTAGTAATGCACTTCACCAGTATTATTTATGACAATTTTAGCCGAACCGTCGTGGCGTGATATGTTTACTCTAGTTTTTGACCCCCTTTCAAATTTCTCTTACTTCACTGTATCCCAAGCAATTCGATTTTTAAAGTTCATTTTACTATAATTTACTGCAGAATCAACATTGTCTGATCACTTTATCCGTAACATAAGTACCTACTACAATATTATAGATATGGACATTCCATTAATCTCTTTAATTTTTATATCTTTCATAAATTCTTTCTGTATCATTGCTTTCTTTACTCTCACTATAGGGAAAATATTAATTTTATACTACAAAAAATATTTTTATTAATTTATCCTTTGTTTATTAAAAATAACGGTAGTGATTGATAGCTTAATAAAAATAGTCGTTAAATTACTTATTCTTTAAATATATGGCGCCATCTCTTATAGAATAATGAAAGATTATTACAGAAAAATCCGCCGAGCGTGATAGAGACTCAAAATTATGATAATATTTTGTCTATGTTGTAAATCAAAATCCAACATTCAGGATGCCGTGTAGTGTAGATTATACGAACGAAAGAATTCCGATAGAGATTTTACCGGGAGCGGCTTAAAATATTTTTTCATTAGACTAGAAATTTAATTGCCTATACCTTACAAGAAAACAAAACAAACGTGTAAATTTTAACAAATATTCGAGGATTTTCTTTAATTTTACTAACAATTTACCGTGACTTTAAAACTATACACATACTTCGACTCATTTTAGATTACAATCGATATTTTTAACAAAACATTCAAAATTACAGGAATGATAAATGTCAAATTTACCGATATCTACTGTCAATTACTAACATAATATTTATATTTTATTAGAACGAATAGACTAAAATTGTTAATGATGATTTTGCTCAATAAATAATGTGGCGGAAAGGTTTGAATAGACATAAATTTTTTTGACGCGAAAGCGGTGGATCCTGCATTTTGATTTCTCAAAAGTAAATATTTCTTTACAAATAACATGTACCTAAGTTTTAGAATCTAAATACGACTTCTTCGTTTCATTTCTACTAAAACTTACTCTTTTTTTAAAACATCGTACCTTAATTTTTAACATGTATGCTTTGTGAAATAATTTTTATCCTCTATCTATGCTATTAAAAAGGAAACTTCGAAAATTTCCGGTAGCTTTCACATCAATTTTACGTCATTTGCCGCAAATTACATTATAGCATGTTAGAACTTATAATTTTTTTTCTTTGTAACATTATATGATGAAGACAAAAATATGGCCCTATTTTTTAATATTTTGTAAAGTCCTATTTTATGGCGACCATTCAATATTTATAGAAAGTAACTGTTTAGCTTGTAAACATAAAATTACCTACGTGTAGTTAGAGCTCGACAAACATTGGAGCTAACAAATGAAAATCAATGGTCCGATATACGTCGTTCAAAGGTGTACTATATTCACTTTGAAAATGTATTGGGACCAATAATAGAGTTTGGTTCAAATATTGGACACATTTATCTTTTCAGTTCCAATGGACCTGTCTGCAATTTTCTTGCTGTAAAGTCATTTTGAGCACAAGTGTTCTAGGTGGCTTTGCGTTAGATGTGACAGCGTTTCTTCTACATTCTCCTTATTGTTGAAAGGTTGGTGTCAAACCGAGATCTTGTTACAGTAATGATGACAAACATCAGGATTGGCATCGTTGCAAAAGAGATCAAATACTTTTTAAACGGTTGCCAACCTTTTGAATCAACAGCCAGTTGATATAGGTTTGGTTTAATAGTTGCTTAATTTGTTAAACGCTGGATGTAGCTTGCTGGCTGCTGTGGTCGGAGAGTACCGAAGCGAGGTCCGAGTCGCGTAGAGTTGGCGGTGTTCCGAATGGGAAGTCCTGTAAGTGATAAATAGTATACGGTTAGCTTATTCCATCGTGGACAGATTTATCATGGAGTAAGACGTATGAAATCTATAAACTCAAAGTTTACGGCCTCTGATTGACTGCAGACAAGACCTTAATATAGCGTTCAATAAGATAGACAGCAGTAGATATGAAAAGAACATTGGTTCTTCTTAAGTAATGATAGGTAACGCAAGTAGAACATCAGGTTAGCTGTAATTACGAGGAGGTGACAGCTATTGGAGCAAAGGTTTGTACATTCTTTTATTAGCTTTAAACTCTAAAATAGAGTAATAAACTTATATACTATTCTCTCACAAAGAGATACTATTATTAAACAAGATAATATTAACGTAGGATATTGTGCTCGAACCTTTCTTAGTGTAAGACCGGCACCTGAAGTACAGGACTCGTACCTATAGTACAGGACATCAGTGTCCTCTTATGGAACAAACAACAAGAAAACAAGGAAGAGCATAAAAACACATATGTAATCGAGTTCGTCCCGGTACCTGTGTGGGCAGCGAGCGGGGCGCGGGCGGCGCAGGAGGCGCGGGGGGCGGGGCGCGGGGAGCACGCGGCGACGCGCACTCCGCACATTCTGCTGCGCCCGCCGCTCCGCGCGAGCGTCGTGACCACGACTCGGGCATGCAGCTGGAAATGTTCACGCTCTCATGTTTGCAAATGGAACTATGTACTAATAACACATTGCATCTGCACTAGATGACGCCACTAACATAAAGAGTTTATCTGTTGAGCGCTATGTAAAGATATTGGAACACCGAATAATAGCAAGAAGTATATTACACGCTCCGTTTCTCAAGATAGATATTGAGTATTTCTTGTGGGGGTATATATGGTATGGTATATAGATAATATATTAGATATACGATATTATGTAAGCACTAAGGAGTTAACTTAAATAGTTCCCAATGTAGTAGTAATGATACTGAAATTTTAAAATGTTCGTTCAGTTCGTAGTCACTTGTAACTCGTAAGTATAGTGAAATCGTAAAAATTTTAAGAAGAAATTAATACAAGCTCTACATTAATGTAATATAAAGAGTTTTGAAATAGTCTTTAAGCGTATACGTGTTAGAAATATTATATAAGTCATTTATGTGTTTGTGAGGGTAAGCGTGATAAGTGTAATATGAGCGTGTGCGTAGCGTGCTACTAACGCGAGGTGTACGATGTGAGCGCACGGCAGCGAGGCGAGCGGCTCGGGCCGGTCGGCCAGCGGCTCGCGGCAGCGCGCGCACGCGGGCGCGGCCCACGCCGCCGCAGCGCGCTTCTGCCGCGCCGCCGCCTTGTTGTCGCCCAGCGCGGTGTAGATCTCCGCCAGCCGGAGCCGGACCCGTCCCACCAGCATCTGTCCATTTAAATACATCGTAATCACTAGCTTCATTGGTGTTTTTTTTCCGCTTTGGAATACACGTCTCATCTCAGAACGACAATCATTGTTACCATTAACCCTTTTATATTTTCGATATTGGACAGGTTTTTTTTGAATGGGAAGTGTAATGCTGAGTGTAAAGGTAGTGACGCTAGCCAAGTGTAAGTTGGGGAGCTATAATGCATAACTGTTGTTTCGTGACGGTAATTAAATTGGAAATAAGGCAAAATATAGAACAAAAAAAAAATACAATATTTGAATAGCTCATAGACACAATATTATTCGTATAAGCTACATTATATCCACCATATTTGAGAGTAATCAGACATATTTTGTTATATAGAAGGTCTGTGGGAACAAATCTTGTGTGCCTACTGCATCCTTCGGCTTGTGACAAAACCGACTTATTACTATCGTAAGAATACGAGTACAAGCGTTGGTAACAGAAAACAGCCGAACAATAAATTAGACAGAACTTTGTACCTACACGAAGGTTCTTCTTAGGCGCCTTCGAAATTTGTACTGCCACTGATGTATCTTTTTGGTGCAAAATAAAGAATTATTGTATTCTATTGGTTCTAGTAAATTCAAAAATTTCGCGTTTTACTGAAACATGCCATAATATACTTGGTGGTTTATTTTAGTAATATTTTTTTGGAATCATCCTCACCTTGGAGCCTACAGACGTAGCGACTTCTAGGAGTCGAGTATTAAACTCCAGAGGCCGACAATTACAGATTCTGCCCTGCAGCCGGAGAACCTCCAGGCACCTTGCGGCGCCATCCATAGCTTCCATCTGAGCTAACCTGTCTCCCAACGCCTGACCAGCTCCCATTGCTACTTCATAATTCCTGGTAACGTAAAAGACGTTATTACTTTTCTGTTTCTAATTTTCATTAGGACGTGTTGGTGAAGTATTTACGTCTTTCAAACTTAAAATTTATCATCCAAGTAGAGTAAGAGCTTTTAATGCTGTGATGGTGGCGATGGAAACCAGCTGATTTCAGAAACTTGACATGTTTTCCCAGTAATACAGTCCTTATCCACTAGTTGAATCCTTATCAATTTGTAGATGGCGACTCCGCGTGATGTAGACTCAGAACCACCACTAGAAATTTCCACCAAAATATTGGAACTAAAAAATTTGGGCAAAAATTACCTTAGTGCCCTGTTAATATCATTCTTGCGGCGGTACACGTCGCCGGCTATGCGCACTGCGCGGGCATAGCAGCCCTGGTCTCCAGCCACTCCTGCCAGACGTAACGCCTCCTAGAATATAGACATTGCTAAAAGTATTATCTACATATGCACATATTAGTTAAGATTGCATGTGATGTTTAGGGGTGTAAGGGGTTCCAACCACCATCTTAGGAGCCCTAGCCAATCCCCCCTCTGCTATAACAGACGAGGCCCTGGTAACCGGCTGACTGCGGTATAGCGCAGCCTAAATAGGCACGACTAAATGCTCTGGCTGCCGACGCACAGCAGCGTCGGCGATGCTAAAAGCTGTGCCCTGCGATCTCCAACATGCATGCTCAGCGTGGAGATTACGGGCATAAACCCCTCTTTTGGCGGAGGTCTATGTCCAGCAGTGGATTGAGATAGGCTGATGATGATGATGTGAAACTTTAATCTTATAATACACATAATATGTTGTTTCAGACAGTCGTAGTAGCAATAGCCGTAGTCCAAGTAGCTCCAGAAACACTTACTAAAATGCTTGTTGGACAATATTCCTACAATTTTAACGGAACTAGAGGCAACTGTTGAATCCGCATTATATTTCTTCTAGAACTTCAATACGAGACAATATCAAATCAGTTCAGTGGAAAGGATCTTATTTAAAATACACTAGGTGTTTATTAGAGACTTACACTACAGTAATCATGCGCATCTCCTAGTTCTCCTTTAGCACGCAACGCAGCGGCCATTTGCAATAACGCTGTGCGATGATGGCGTGTGTTAAGATCAGTCGAACGCGGACCGCGGCCGAGGTCGCATGCGCGCGCTGCACATGCCACAGCGCGCTCGGTGTCGCGGAGACGGCGCCATAACTCCGAGAGACCGACGTATACCTAAGCATATTAAGAAATTAGTAAGAAAAATGATCGTAGAGAGTACATAAAGGGAAGTATATTTCTTTTCCATCATAAAATACCATTTCAAGATGATTTTCTGCCAGCCAAAAGATTGTAATTAAGGGTTTTTATCTAAGAGTGGAATGACGAAGAGGGGTTTATGAGAATGAAGTCGTGATAAACGAATATTAAAATGGTAGTAAGTTGTATACATAGAATACCATTAAAATACAAAAGTTAACTATGAGAATAACATAAAAAATACTTGAAGCAGTAGTGTGTTGTCGTTCTGTGATTGTGCTACAGCTAAGGCCTTCTGAAACCCATCCATGGCCTTGGAAAAGGCCCCCAGCTCCAGACTAACGGAGGCCACGGTGAGGTGCACGCAACCCGCAGTGGAACCGCCGCCGCAGTCGTTGTACAGAGCGTGACGCGCATAGGACAGTGCCCTGGTTTCAACATAATAGATAATATTGTCAGATGAATTGTTTATTTATTAAAATCCCAGATTAAAACATGCAATGAAAAATTGATAATTTTGTGATTTTTTTATTTCTATGCAGGTATCTAACTCGTTCTAATCGTCTTCTAAGTTCTTATTGTCATCGATAAAATTAATGCATTACCATCTAAATTCTAAAAGATAAAATTAAGACATGTCATAGCTACTCAGACGTATCGACATAATTACTCAATAAGTAATCTGTTTCGATGTGCATTGATGATGGATTTCAGCTGAACTCTCGATGGCATAGTTTACCACCTATTAAACTAACCCGGCTGAAGCAGACTCTAGATCTATAAATAGAGTCAACTGTTTTATAATCAGCAGTTATTGAAACTATCACCAACTTTTGAATAAATCTTAAATATGGGGCATTATCATTTTTTCTCAGCAACGTTTAATTTAATACAAAATTGATTTACAAATTTTGCGAATAGATTAATATATACACAGTTTCTTAGAAAAACATTGAATATAGAAAAAACATTGAGACTTTTGGTAATGTAATCAGCCAGGCAAGGATGAATTAGGCATATATAGTCATTCTGGTAGTCTGGTAGAAGTATGTAGCTGATAAATTCATAAATACAATAAAAGAGACGGTAAACCTGTCAAGTCCACCCAACGTTTGATGGGCGCGAGCCAGATTAAGATACGCTTCAGCTCGCATTGGTGCCGAATCCAGTTCTTCTGATATCCCAAGCTGACGATTGGCGAATTCTAAAGATTCTCTGAAATAAAGAAAGTATCACATGACAAATAAATTTACGTAAACATGAAATATGGATACATCATAATTATACTTTCTTGTCCAATTTTGGTTAAATATTGTACCATGTTTTTTGAGACTTCTATAAAGTATATTTCTTCCTTGATTCTGCGAAAAAATATTCAGACAAAATATATGTTTTATATACAAAATAGTTATATCATAACTACTGGTGTATATCAAACAAATATTTTTCTTCGGTGGGAATTTAACTCACGTCTCGGAGTTTAGCTGTCGGGTTGACTTGAGCTATCGTACATTTTCCGTTTCAAATAAGAAATATTATCTACCGTTAATAAAGAGATATGGACGAATGCACATGGAGACTTACATATATTATGTAAGTTTAACAGTATGTGATTTATATGTAAATATTAGAAAAAGGTGATATCGTTTCTTCAAGCGATCCTTAGCACATTTATCAGTTTCCATATCTCTCCATCCTTTCCGGTCCCTTGTATACGTCTCTTACCTGTATTTCCCAAAGTCCATGTAAGCTTGATATAAGTGTCCGAGCAATGAAAACTTGTCACTCCGGTGGCGCACCCCGCGTAGTGCGGAGAGCCATATTTTGACCGCAAGACGCTGCTCATTCTGTCCGTATAGCCGAACACCACGCTCGATCTAGCAAAAGAATTTTAATGAAAAGAAAGGAAAACCTATTAAAATGCAAAAGAGTAAGGACTGCTGAAACAATTGTCATCGTAGAATTTACAAAAGGTAGATATTCGATCGTCCATACCTTCCGCCTCGCTAAATATTGATCCAGTCGTGACCTGCAAACCCGGAAGCACTCGAGCACGCCGGGTGGTGGCCGGTGCGCCGGGCCGAAGCGGGAGCCCCATCGTAGAGCTCCGTTCCGGGTCTCCGTTGGGAACTCTTCCGCGAAAGGGAAGAGCTCTGCAAATTGTTAAATATGTTTTGTATAACATAAAATAGCCAAGTAGTTAGAGATAAATATTCAGGTATGCTTAATTTTATCACGCAATTTTTTTTCCAGCTTTGTATTATTATTAAGCAAAAGTAGTGGCTAGTAATAAATATCAGCAATCTTCAGTGACTACTAAATATCTCCCACATAAAAAAATAGGTGAATCCAATGTTCACTTAATTGGCAAGAAGATGTGCGTGAGTCTTGGCATTACAGAGGAATTGAGGTTGAGCTGTACCCGGTGGATCATCGAGGTGGTGACGCGACGGATCAGGGGAACTGAGCAGCCGCGTTGCCGAGAGCTGGTGCGCCGGCACCCCGCTGGAACAATATCAATTAGACATTAACAGTTATTACTACAACAGACAATAATCATCGGGGCGTTTTAAGGAAGAATCAATAAACATGTCAAGATGACTCGATAAACGTATAGCCAATATGAGTTTTTATAATGAAAAAAGATAGAGTATATACGAATTGCCTTGGACTTCCTTAGGAGTGATTTTCAAATAATTGTTCAGAGACATAAGCTTTGGTGTGTCGATGCAAAAGGCTTGTGTGTGATGTTTCTACCAAAATACATTTTCTAGAGATTATCTCACGCACTTCGTAAGTTCAATGCCTGCCCAGAATCAAGAAAGAAAGAGAAAGAATTAGGAATTTTACCCGAGGAAGTCGCGCGACTCGATAGAGTCCCATGACATGTTCCGCGGGTGTAGACGGCAGCGTCACCTGGCGGCGGGGTGCATCTCGTCGTCTTGTTCACACACTGTGGCGGCCTTTCTGCTGAAAAATATACAAATAGATACGACGTGTATATATATATATGTGTGAGCGTGTGCGTCTGCATGTGTGTGTCTGTGTTTGTATATATTTTATTGTGACTTATGGTGTAGCATGCTTGCTTAGCAAGTACAAGTAGGTACCTATTCCAGTACTTATTTGATCGATACAGGCGAATAATAGCAATTATTGGTAAATACAATACTTAATTAAACCAAAAATTAAAAAAGGAAACCGTTTGAGACACTCTAAGCTCTAATCTGGACGGTGATAGTAAGGCAATAGTAAAGTTACTATTAGCTCTACTAGTGAGATGAGTGACTAGGAACACACTTTTAGGTTCGTCAGTCTCATATCTCATTACTAGTCAATAAATACTGAACTTGTATGCTAAAAAGCAAAAAAGACTATCTCCTTTACATTTCTTAATTTAGAGAATAATTTTGAAAATTTTTAGTATCGTAAAAATTTATATTAATTGTTCAAGAAGAAGCTAATTAACATTAAAATGAATATAAGGCATGTAACAGCCAGATATTCTGTAATAGATAGCGTATGCTAAAAAGAGACATCTAGCCATGATTATCAACTATAGCAACACGGTATTTTTTATTAATTAATTATTACTTAAGAGTTGATAATGATTAATTTTAGTAGAGTCCGTTAGAATTGTTTTAAATATTATCAAAAAGGAAATAGAGATAACCAGCATCGTTGTCAAGCTTACAATATATTTTCTTGATACATGCTGGATTTTGTTCCAAGATTTATATTACATGCATTCTACTTCCTTTTTCCCTTTAGTCTACCTCAATAGGTACTGAAAGTCGGCGACTATCTAAGTAATGTAATGTAAAACCTTGTAACATATTACTGACTCGTATACAGATGAATGTTAAAATGTTACAAAATAAAGTCAATGTACAATACAAACCTGCCCGTTCTGGGCAGCTTAAATATCAATCGCTGACATGTCCATTACGAAACGAGCATCGGCGTCCATTGTTCAAGATGACACAGTCTGTAAGAAACAAAATATTTTTAACAAAAGAACATCACGCCTGTAATCCCCAAACAAGTAGGCAGAGGAATGTAGTACACCCCCACGTTTCATGATTCGCAGAACTGCCGAAAAATATATTCAGTTGCTGTAAACGACTTGGATAATAGAAGAGAGCCTGTTGTATGGTACCCCGACGGCTGACAAACTTCATATAATTTATAATATATAATTTGAATATATTTTATAATATATATATATATATATATATATTTAATTTATCTTCGCCGCGACCTCGCTGCAAATGGCGGGAGCTCTTGATGACGGATCTCGTACAAGTCCGAAATTAATCGGGCCATTCCGAAAAACGTACGTGAGTTAAATCCGTACATAAATAATCACATTTGTTTCGATACAATCAGTAAATAAATATGACACACGATAATGATACTTGAGCGGCAGTAATTTTTTAACAAGATACGCGCGAGAAACATAACCCTCCCGTTACAGTCGGGTAAAAAGAGGAAGCATAAATTTATCCACAATTTAAAATGGAATTTTTGGGTAAATGTGCTGGTTATAAACATTATTAGGTATTTTTGGAATACATTGTACTCCTGTATACCTACACTGCAAAACAGGTGAAGGAAGGGTCTGCCCGTCACCGAAAGAAATGTATGAGGAATTCTTTAAAAACCTTTTTGGGTTCCATTCTCCATCCCCGTGTTCTTTATATGTTAAATTTTTTATATCTGTAACGCGCTATTATATATTACATGAAATATTTTCAGAAATGTCATGATACAAAAAACAGTACAATGACCATATTATTTTTATTCCATTTTCCAGTAATTATCCATTATCAGCTATTACTATCGAGGCGTCGATGTGGCATCGTCTCGAGGTAAGTTTCAACCTATTTCATTTCCAAAAGTAGGTTCTTGTACTTTTACAATGCCTTTCAAATAACTAACTGATCATTATTTGTGCTTTTTTGCCACTGACACTCGTGCAGGCATTTAGTACGAATTAATCTAAGGGCGTTTCCAGACCGGCGTATCTATGGCGCCTCTAAAGTATTTGTACGCGCGTGTACGCGTGCGTTGTATGTATTTCATGTGCGTCTCTTACGAGCTTAGTCGCATTGCTATGTTCGAGCTCACACGAGCCACTCATTCCGTATTACCACAGTGAGGTATACATAACAAGTGATTAGGCGCGTTGCTGCTTAAACGGTTTATAAGTGTCTGGCGGAATCGAACTTAGGACCTAAGAAAAGGGGGCTTATTTTTAAAGCACTGGGCTATTACCAATATCAATTAGAAGCAACGGAGCGTCGAAAATTTCTGCGAATTAATACATTAAACTCAAGTATCTACAAATTGTATCGATACACAATTATTTAATCCAAATCGATTAACATCGATTAACAAATATAACAAAAATTCATTCAAATCTAACTAAACACAATGAATGAACATGAATAACAAGCTAACTCAATTATAAATTCATTTCGAAAAACCTACTCCACTCCCATTCACTCGTAACGCCGTCATTCATTCTCAACAACATCAATTATGAACGTACAGACGAATGAATGAACGATATTTACGAGGAGTTTCATTCACAGAACAGAAATAACGAATTATATGTTGTTAGCATAAGCAATTTATACTATTGTCTATGAGTTGTCTTTTTAATATATCAAATATACGACGCAACGACGTAACATCACGCCAGTATTTCTCAACAGACGTAGGTAGAGACAGAGAGAGTATCTCGTACATAATATGTCCCACTATGGAATAGGTATCTGGCAATAGGCTCACCCCTATTGCCAGATACCGAGCACAATTTCAGCCTCCGAGCTACCACTGGGAATCTCAAGTTAAAAAAAAATTAAAAGTGTCTGACCCGGAATCGAATCCAAGATCTAATATAAAATGTACCATTTAGAAATGATAAAATATACAATATTTGTGCATGATTAGGTAGTATGTATACATATAACTAACTCTTTAACTTAAAATTGAAAACCTCTAAGAAGCACATTGGGTTTCTAATATTAGAGATACTAGGCACCCAATACTCCCTGTCTACTGCGTAAAATAATTGGTGTAATTATATAATAACAACGTTAATTACAACGCTAGACGTAGTAATGGTAGAAATACCCAAAATGCAGATAGGCATAAAGTAAATCTTTTTACAAAGCCCAGCTGCACACATTCTGGCAACATCGTTGGGTATCTGAGTACGTTATTATTTTAGTGTGCTTAGCAAGCATTGCCTGGAAACAATGCTCCGAGCCAAGTCTATTGAGTTCGCAAAACTTTAGTACGTTATGTCATTCTTGCCAGTCGTTCACTTTTGCCAGATCGCGGGTAGCTGTCAAATAGATTGTGTGACACTATTCGGTATAAACTGCCACCGTTGCTTTTTTTTGTTTTTCTCGTACACTTATACGGAATTCCTTAACGTGAGATTATAAACCTTAGCATTTTTTATTACACGATTAGCAAGCATTTAGGTTTATATTGCTTTTTCTTGCAAAACTCGTCAACCTCGTAATTTGAATGATTGGGTTGTAAGCGCAACTGCTGACCAAAAGGTTTTGTATTCGATTATCGGGCTGGGCAAAGTAGGTATTATCGGGTTTTTCTAACTTATGATTCCCAGTGGCCACACTGAGACTTAACTTGTAGCCGCTGTATAGTAATAGACTTACACCCTACTCTATGGACAGACGTATGATATGTATAATGTATCGTAGAGGTCTACTATAAGTACTCCTCTGCATATTCGTATCCCGTTTGGACAATACATTCGTGATGATACATTATGTTAAGTTTTTCTTATTATCTTTGTGTTCGCTACTGATCTCCAAAAAGAATAATGTTAAAGCTGCAGTTATACTGGCTATGTGTAAGTGGACTGACTTCTCACGTCTTTTAACAATATCGAAAATTCCGAAGGACTCGTTATACCTTGTAATAACGTGTATCACAAGTGTATCAAATAACTTGTAACACTAATACATAATGATGAATAAAAACGAATACATCTTCATTAGCGACACGAATAGATAAAACTATCTTTTCAACAATATTAGTATGGAACAGTGACAATATTAGTATGGAAATAGGTTATACAAGTGAAAAATGATGTCAAAGCTACTGACACAATTACGAGTCATGAAATATCGCGAAGAACGAGCACGAAACACTTCGTGAAGTGTTGGTACTTATTAGGATCGTCCGATCTCAACGACTATCAAAGCGCTCAAAGAATTCGTAAACAAACACAGCCACTTCGACTATTGCTGATATACGATAACAGATGGCGCCACATGTATTTTGAATCACGGCAGTAATGTTTTCTCAAAACTTACCGCGTGTGTAAGACTACGTGTATATCACAATTCCATGTATCGTCTGACTTCAATTTTACTTAAGAATATTGCTGTAGGAGACTTCATCGCCTCCGTGGTGAGCAAGTTGTAGAGGAATATATGGATACATATTACATATACAGGTATTGTATTATGAAATATTTGTAACGCTTACAAAATTGTGGTTGAATTTCTTTATTACATTATATTTATCAATACCCTTTTCATTATTCCCTTTAAATAATGTTCTAAAAGTAAGGTCGTCTGGAAGAGATTTCTATTAGCGATAACAACGCCTATTGTTCTTGCACGGTTGTCGTGTTTTCATATCGTTTTTATGTTACACAGTGTACAATAAAATGTTATTGTACCGAATTATATTATTGTTTTATAATTTCGTTACATACGTAATAACTTTATTATTCCTATAGCCGACATAGTAACAATTCTCTTTACAATGTACCGTGATCTTTTTTATTAACGCAACACGTTTTAGGAAATTAGATTTGTTGTATATACGAATAATAGAGCTCTCGGTGATACACTTTACATTAGCTGTGAATTGTTGTACTGACGATTGGAACTGCCTACAACCCACACTGGATTCAATTACTTGAAGTGTTCTTGCTATTGGATAACATTGTTAACAATACTTTAGCTTCGGTAACGATTGTAGGTACCTACTCACGAACGAATATTTTTTACCAGTACGGTAAAAATAAGCCTCGCGCCTCTATTACATTCGTTTAGATTGTTGTAAGCTTTAATAGCAAATTTTTATACTCCTTCAGTATATGTAATATTATTAAAAACATTTTTACTAAAGCATTATGTGTCGATAATTTGAATTTTTAAGGTGTTTGAATTTTAATTTCTAAGGTGTGTGAAAGTCTGCCAACCCGCACTTGGCCAGCGTGGCAGACTATGGCCTTAACCCTCTCAATAT
>DWDT01002288.1:0-14005 GCA_018245595.1 Microceris scylla | reverse complement strand
ACGTGGGACTGTACCACACTCCTCTGCCTACCCTTTCGGGGAATAGAGGCATGATATTTTATATACATATTGAAGTTTGTAACGTAACATTACAAACTTCAATAGGTATATAAAATAAAATCTCTTTCAGCACATAACATTTCCATCATGTATTCATATAAGATTGTAAATGATCTATTTTCCATGGGCAGTGTCGGAGAACGTGGAAGACGAGGTGCTCGGCTGCATCGAGTTTGCGCAGCGGTTCCGCGCGCGCTACGGGCCCAACACGCCCAGCTTCTTCGAGGGCACCCTGCACGACGCCATCAAGGAGTCCTGCCTTAAACCCGCCAAGGAGGTAACACACTCGGACGAGTTGACTAATTTAATTATGTAAATATTTATGGCTTCATAAAAACTTTGTTATTAGAATGACATTGGAATTTTTTATATTTTTATATACATTAATAAGGTCTATGAAAATATTGTTACGGACGAATCTCGAAACTGCGTTTTTGGTTATGTATTGCATATAGGTATATATAAGACTATTTAACACGTAAAGCGAAATCGGAACTTTACGAGTAAAGTATTAAGGTCGATTGTCACTTTGCGTCCGTAGTTGTTTACAAAATTAATACGGCAGGCATGTGGGCGGAGCTTGCTTTCTGGAAAATCGTGGAACAATCTCGAATTTACCGGAAGCCACCAAATGCTATATTAGTCACTGGGGCGCACTGCATTAAGACAGAATATTTTTGGAAGTGCTTAAAAGAGGTTCAACAAGCGATAAGAGGAAGCGAATTCTACGATTACCAGCGATACAATAGAAAGTAATTAAACAATTTGAGCACTCCGAGACCATATTTTATTCATCACCCTATATAGTACATTGCAATGTTTCCAGAAGCTAATTTACGTATAGGACGTAACAATATACATATACACAGTCAAGGAAAAACGGACAATCTACAAAACTTTCCATTCCCTAAATTTACTTTTATTACATGAAGAATAAACTTATGAAATAGGATAGTGGTTCTTATTTTCCATATATATATGGCATACTATATCAAATATATTTGGGATTATCGGATCAGAGAAGAACATATTTGAGTTCAACTGTTGGTTATGTGTCTCTGTTCAAAATTGGTGGAACATGATTATATAACTTGAGTACATACAAATGTCCTTAAAGCTAATTAGTTTTATAAAAATAAGTATGATATATATAAAAATATTGCTATCAGCGCAAGCTGCTAGGCGTGTACCTGCACCACGAGCAGTCGGTGCTCTCCAACGTGTTCTGCGCGCAGCTGTTGGGCTGCGACACCGTGCTGCAGACCCTGGCCGCCAACTTCCTGCTCTACGGCTGGGACCTCACGCACCCGAACAACAACAACATGTGCGTACATACACACACGTGCACACACATGCACACACGAGTACACACATACATAGAGTATAATGTCAGCTGTTACATAGCTTTATATGTCCAAACACTGGGCACGATTGTAACCGCACAACCTTAAGACAAAGATCACACTTTGTCATCCTGTTCTGATATTTTTAAATGACTCTTAATGATGTCTGACAACTTTTATCTAAGGATACAGACAATATGTCGCTTGAGTGGATTTTTATACCTCTTCTGAAAATCTAATTAGATGTGCTCATTACTATCAGCAATTAATAATAATCTGCTACATTCCAGGTTATTAAACTCTGTGGCCAACTCACTTGGCTCCGTAGTGAGTATGACCATCCGCAGCATCCCCGTGGACCGATTGCCGGCCATCGTGATCATAATGCGCATCAGGTCGAACACGGAAATCTACTCTGTTATAAATGGTCAGTACCTAGCCTTATTCTTACGATATACTAGGGACCCGCCCCGGCTTCGCACGGGTGCAATACTGATTTTTTTTCTTCTAAAAATCTTATGCTGTTGTCCCTAATGGCTTCTCCATCTTCACCGGGTTTCAGTGGCGAGCCCAAGTAGGTCCGCCTGAATTTAGGAGAATGGGGAAGGGTTGAAATGAGGCCGAGCACGAGCTAGACCTCCGGTAGTAGGCTGGTACTAACTCGACGCGCTATTCATTAGCACGTGCTGCCGGCCCGCGGGTCGGTACCGCCGCAAATGCTATGTCCCTGCATTTCAAATTTGTCATATCCTCGAAAATATTCGTTTAAATTACATGCTGTGAAGGGCCATATCGATCTATATTAAATGCACGATGGATTTAAGGTACTTAATGGGATAAGGATTAATAGTGTATTGCTTAAAATCGCTCTGTAAATAAGTCATTATTGTTCGTAAAAAGTAAAGGATAAAAAATGGTTATTGTGGGTTGTCAATAAGAGATATACCATCATATACCATTGCGGACTTTTTTGTACATACACCTTTTTAAGGTGTACAATACTGTAGTACATTATTTTGATCTATCTCGTAGGGTTCAGCCAACGTTTCTAATGTAAGTGTAAAAACATGTATTTATTTACGACATCATATTGGAAACCTCTATCAGTATTTCTCTACTATATTATGCATGTATTATACATAAATAAACCTTCGTCTTTAATCAATCCATTAAAAATAACCGCTACAAAATCCGTTGCATAGTTTTAAAGATCTAGGCATACATAGGGACGGATACACAGCGGAAAGCGATTTTGTTTTATCCTATGTAGTGACTAGGTACATAGAGAGTTTCAATTTTAACACTTAACTTGGCCAAGTTCGGTTACAATCTATTTCATACTGAAAAAGTAATCCATATGCAACAGTGGAATTAGAAAAGGATTGGTAATGATGACTGTTAACCATGACTATTAATCAATAACCAAACAATACTGTAATATGAATACTTACATAATGTACAAGATCACCGTCAAATACATATAATAATCGTGTCCGGCACGAGGTCGGAACGTGGCATGTTATAATGTGAGGTGGACTGTGCAGGCAACGTGGGCGTGTCGGAGCTGGTGGGCGGGCTGGTGGAGGCGCTGGAGCGGTTCGCGGCGCAGCGCGACGAGGACGCGCGGCTCGAGCGCGAGCGCGACGCGCGCCAGCGGGTCAAGCGCGAGCAGGACGAGGCCTACCAGCGCAGTCTGGAGGCCGACCGGTACCTATACACTTGTTGTCTTTCTTACTTCTTGACACTGCATTATGACGCACCCTTGTCCACGTCGGGACTTCCCCGCTGGTGGCTACGAGGGGGTTATCTGAACTCTCGACCACCTCTTCCACTTCTTTACTGATATTTTTATGACACACTAGGTATATTTTAAATAAAGTCATTTGGGAGCGCTAAAAAATAAATAAATCCTAAAAGGGGGCAATAAATAAGCTTGAGAACCTGTGACTTAGTGTGTTATTATTATTACATTATTATGCTAGATCGCTTACGAGTTAACCATAAAACACCGAATGACATATCTCATTATGAATATATAAGTAATATATCAACGAAGTTTTGAATTTGATTAAAGATAAAAACGGCTTATGTTAAAATTTCGATCGTTACAACCAGGAATTTCCATTAGTCTAAATTTATGTACAGTGAAATAAGTGTTTTAATTAAATTTCTTTAAATAAATAATTTGAGATCTTATAGATCTATCGTTGTCAATTCATTTTTTAATAATGTTTTATTAATTTTCAGCGCGAAGGAGGAAATAAAAAAGCAACAGGAGTTAGAAAGAAACCAGGAATTGGAAAGGGCAGAGTCAGAAAGATTAATGGAGGAAGCGAAAAAAGAGGTACGTAATCGTTATTGAAATTTTTAGATTCAATTACCTAATAATATCAATAAATACTATTTAATTAAGGTCTCCCGTTAGACTGAGAACGTTTAAGGTTTCAGTCTCCGCCACTGATTAATGAACGAATAAAAATTGTAAACGAACAAGATATCAGAAGTACGTAAAATCAATTTCTTCACTGTGAACGGTGGGTATACAGGAGGAACGTATATAGATAAAACAACTCTCCGTTCCGTCAGTATAGACATACAATATGGGTCAACAAAGAGAGGAAACCGAGTAAGAAAGCTTCGCATTCGACAAAGATCGAACAAACACAAGTTGATCAATGGAACACATGAGATAGGAGTAGGCAGGTAATAAACGAATAATGTGGAGTGAGGGCGGTGTGGCGCAGGCGCTGCGCGCGGGCGCGGCGGCGCGCGTGCCGGCCGAGCCGCGCGCCGGCGCCGCGGCCGTGGCGCGCGTGCGCGTGCGCCTGCCGCCGCCGCACCACGAGTCGCTCGAGCGCCGCTTCCACGCGCACGACACGCTGCAGGTGCGCCACACCCCATCACCCTGCTTCTCCTATACACTCTATCGCCTCCATTTAATACTGCCACCCACTTGAAACTTAACACTTAAGCAGGCCCGTTTATGTACGTCCAGTAGTTAGTTAACCTCGATTCCTGAGCCGACGGGCGCGGGTTCGATTCCTGAACTGGATGAATATTTGTGTGATGAGTGCCAGTTTTTGTCTATGAGTGAAAAGATCTATATGTATACATATTAATTTGCTTATTTTACTTCATCGGTCGCCTAATTACCACAACACAAGTTTACACCTGTCTAATCATTTAAATTCCATAACTCTGTATACAGGATACTGATTACTATTTCAAAACTTAATTAAAAATTAACTTGCCATAATTAAGTTATTACATTTGTGAACGACTCTCACACAGCGTGCTCACTGTTTATAATTATTTTGTTACAGGCGTTACTAGACTTCCTAGCATCGAAAGGTTATCCACAAGAAAACTACAAGGTTATCTCTGGCTGGCCTAGAAGAGACGTGGGTGCAATGTTCATCTTTATATAGCACTTAATAATTATTATCTTATAATATATACACAATATATTATTTGAAAATGTAATTTCTTAAATCAACTAATACTCTGCAAATATTATACACATTGGTTTATCAGACTTATGAATTGTCCATTTAGATGAATGTAGGCATTTCTTTCTCTCGTTGTTTTAATTTTGTATCATTGTGAAAATTGTAGAAAAATGCACCTATATAAGTACTTCAAAATGTGAATATAATTTTTTTTAAAGTAAAGATTGATAAAAGATGGAACAAGGTTTTGTATCCAGACCCATTTTTTTGGTATTTGTATAAGAAAGATGTTAAATGTATTTATAATATGTTTGTATATTTTGCAGCTGACAATGGAATCTCACAGCAGCACGCTGAAGGCGCTCAAACTGTATCCGATGGAGACAATAGTGCTAGAGGAGCGGTGAGCTGGCATGCCCTCTTCACCACACCATCAGCAAACAAACTGTATTATATTATATGTCTGCTAAGCCACAAGCTGTCCCCACTTCTTCCGGGATAGTGGTACATCTGTGACAGATCTAGGATTGGAACTCAGTACTACTAACTTATACCGAGAATGTACACAGTATCTAGTAATTAAAGATCATTCGAGCCGTCTACATGCTCGTTTGCTACTTCCATGTAATATTAAAAATATATATGTATATTATTACCGGGCAACTTGTCTTTAATTGTTAGTTAATTCGAATCTGGCTTGATGAGTAGTTTTAGTACTTGTTTTTTTAGACTGAATTGCTGTCCCAGTATAACAGGACAGGTGCGAGAAAATACAAATTAAAATCAAATTTGAAATAACAATAATAACTTCAATAGGCTCACCACCTATTCCATGGTGGAATGTAAATGTAACTGGTGGCACTTGAAAGTGTGCTGCACTCCTCTGCCTACCTCTCTAGATATTACAGGTGTGATGTTACTTTTTTTATTAATGTCTCCAAGTAATATCAGAGCCTGTGCTATGGTGACCAGACAAATGATAAAAAGTTAAAAAAAATGGTATACTTCTGAACTGGCATCCTAGTAGACATACAGCCACAAACAAAAAAAAAAACAAAACAATTATTGTAACTAATTAGAAATTGTGTTACAAAATCTGTCTTGCTTGTACGAATGTTTGTAAATTTTAATATTAATGACAATTGCATTAATTTAAACGAAATGAATAAAGAAATTTTAAACCAAACACTTAATAGTTGTATATTATGTTTGTGTGTATATTTATTAGAAGTTAATATGTTTCTGAAGATGAAAATGTCATGTTAAATATTGTACACATTTGTATACAGTTGATAAAGTGATTTTACTAAAGATATCTCGGAATATCAAAGTGATGATTATCATCTCTGATGCATACCGCGCAAGTGGAAAAAGTCTAAATGAATGTTTTAAACATCAGACATGTTTCCCATTATTCCCCAATATCTTGTATACTTTACATTGGAATTACTTGACAATTCTTGGCCTACCCACTAACACTTGGCCAGCATAGCGAACTATGCCTTTAACTCTTCTCATTCTGAGAGGAAACCGGTGTCCAACATTGTAACAATAAATGCTGCTGATGATAATGATAAACATATTGTGTGAAGATAATACTAGATACATAATCAAAAATTTTATTGAACAAAAGAATAATTGTAATTAATTCATTTTAGAGTAATAGAAAACATCGCTGTGACTTAAGCATTGTTCTAAAATATTAGTCACCCTAAATTAAAAATGCAATAATGATTAATCTTA
Source organism: Microceris scylla (assembly GCA_018245595.1). Lineage (NCBI taxonomy): Eukaryota > Metazoa > Arthropoda > Insecta > Lepidoptera > Hesperiidae > Microceris > Microceris scylla. The sequence goes on along the minus strand of DWDT01002288.1, from coordinate 7,410 downwards.
ATTTTTAGTCTTAATTATTCGATCTGATGGTTGCCCCAAGACGCTATTCACGAAGCCCAATGCAGGAAGGCTTGGAGAGCCCTCAAGCAAAGGGACTTGATGGTCACAACCCTCAGTCATGATGATAAATTAAAATACTTAAGACTATTGAATTGAAGATAACCTCTTTATATTATTTACTTTGAAGCTTCTTCAACAAGTTCTTCAGTTCCTTTTTGGAACATTAACAGTATAAATTCACTGTCTAATATCACTTTAAAAAAGATGAGATGTATATAAAAGAACTAAAACAGTAAAGCTTTTAGTTTCAAGAAGAGAATAATAGTTTGTTTTATAACAATATTAACCATAATACATTTAGGATTTTTTTCCAATTTCTGTTAAATTTAAATGGCCGCGTATATAATTGGTTACTAAGCTTATACAAGTTGATACACACTGATATAAATAGTTTATTGCAATAAACATGCAAATATAATTTATCTACATAATGTTCACTGTATGTCATGAATCATAGATTTGATTTTATCTATGTAGCACCATATTAAAATTTACAATAAATAAATATCTACCTATATAATTTAATGGTTCTGTACTACCCTCGTTAACAATGCAATAATCTGCCTACATTATGCATATTGCCATTTTTAAAGTGATATTGTTCTTTAATTTATTATTCAGTTATTATTGCGTGCTTTATTAATAAATAAATATTTAATATGTGGTAAAATGAAGATCTTGAATAAATATTATCAGCATTTTAATGAAAAAGCTCCATTTTCGAACACTGCATAGGTGATACGAAGTCAGACTTCGTTATACATTAATCCGAATCCGGATTAGGTGAACAAATGTCCCATTTGAAGATAATGCTCTATTCTATAGTATATTTTTTTTCTCCGTGCAGTTTGCGTCATAAAACGTCGGAGCAGTGAAGCGAGTATTTTGCTCTCTCTCTTACTCACGGGTTTTATGGATGGGCACAGTGCTGCGCATTATTGTTGTCGATAAGCGTTATCGATAGTGTATTTAGTTTTGTCATTATGTGGGATTGTGATAAAAATGAAAGAAAAATATATAAAACTACTTAACTCTCGTATTCGTTCGAACTTTCAGCACTTCTAGCATGCTAAAGTAGCTGGCCAGGTAAATCACAGAACTTGCCAATCCATATTTTAGCATAAATCAGTCGTTCCGATATAATCTTCAAAGTTGCCTACAGACTGAGCTGAGCATAGGATAAACATTTTTATCTCTGGACACCAATATCCATAAAAATAAAGCATGAATGGTAGTAACAACATTCCCTAGTACCTTCCCCTTCTGTTACTAAAACATTGTAAATATTATTTGTTAATGTGGAAATTCATTATGATATATATTAATAGGACAAGATATAAATAACGCTACAAATAAATCTAGTAAAGGCAATGCCTGACTATTACTAATTCTATTTTCATCATAATTTTAAATTAATTATAGGGTGAATAATGAAATGCCGTGACTCAAAAGTAATATGAGCAGCTATTCGCGTGAATAATTCTAATAAGCTGTCTAGTAATAATACAGTTTTATTTGCTTATATGTAATTCCTTATCGCCCCTCCCATTATTTGGAGGATGGAAGCAATTGGAAGGAAGATATTTGTAATTGAAAGTATTAATATCTGTTTAATTGCGGCGTCGAATGAAACTATTCGTTTATATTTGTATAAATAACAATAGCTTCATTAAATAAATATTTTAGAATGATAATTTTCTTGGCGAGCTGGTATATCTATTGTTGAAATATACCCGAGAAGGTGCCCCTTTCGTCTGTAGGCGTCGGCTCGCTCTGCTGCCAGAGACACAAAGAAATAAATAATAAAACCATAGTAATTCTTTGTTTTTATTATGGGTTTGCAGACACGTAGCCTATCGTAACAGAGCAATATTATGTAAAAAAAAATCACATCTATACAAAATGCAGGAGATTACTTCATACAAAGACAATCTGAGCACCTTGTATATAATAATATGTGATGTACATGTATGCAATTGTTGTTATTATTATTTTAATCAAATTTATACATCAGTAGTCGTATTCAAATCTATTATGTAATAACACTAACTAATGAAAAAGAAGAACAATTATACGTTATGTCATGTATGCATGCCCAAAACGATGATAGAATTTATATATACATCGTTTAATTATATGTATATATTGGAAGTATGTTACGTTATCCAAAACACAAGAAGTAGCTGCAAAGTTACGAAAGTTTGACGCGTTTTACATCCAAAGACACATTGTGACAGACATTGTACATCGAGGAACACGTGTCCGGCTTTGTGTAAACGAACTTATAAACATGTATTAAATATTAAATATCCATTAGTCAACAGTATATATCGCCAGTTGATGTTGCTAAGTGTCTGTCACATTCCGTACGTGTGTGTAAATAGTCATTTAAATACAATGTGATGTTTGATATTATATGATATTGTAACAGAGTTGAACTTTGTAGTCTTCACACCAGCCACACGTGAGTGTAAGAATGCAAGTTATGTACCTTTTATTAAAGCGACGGAATATGATAATTATCGTTATTTCATTGCCTTTTATTGTTTATCTGTTAGTGATCAATAAGATATCAATCAGTGTGTTGGTCGCATCTGCCGCAGAACCAATAGCCGCTGGAGCAGACGTGTTCTGGAGTGGAGTGACGATATACGCAAAGTGACTGGCAGTGGTTGGATGCATAGAGCAACAGATCGAGCTCAGTGGCGTGCCATTGGAGAGGCTATGCTATGCCCAGCAGTGGACGATGACAGGCTGATAGCGTGTGTATGTGTGATCAATAAAAACGTATTAATACTTCTCCAGCTCTATACAAACACTTTGCATCTAAACCTGGGATTTCCGGAATATATTCTGTGGAAAAATATCTCGCAGCATAATATGAAAGTAGAAGCGATCATGCCAAACAATAGTAAAATTAGCGCCGTAGAGAACTCGTAGATGCTGACGGAGAACAAGCTAGTGTCGGGTGTCCGCATGCACGGCGGTTTCGGCTCGTCCCACATGGTCTTCAAACGATACATCACGCCGGACTCCAACAATTTACGTATCCTGTAAACCCATGTTAATATTAATTAATTAATAATAAGTCTTGGTCGTCTCCAAACAAAACCTAATCTCAAAGCAGACCTCAAGATAGCCTTTATAATACTGATGTCAATAGCATAGGTAGTCACAGTAAGTCGGATTTTCGTCAAAAATTACACATACCTATGTTCAGGAGTATTCACGATAAAAAGATATACATTTTTATCTTAACCGTTCGTTTGAATCGTTATTGAAACCAAATTTAACAATTAAAAATTTGCAATAAGTCGAGCATTTTTTTGACATCACAAAGCGTAGTTACAATGGGGACACTTACTGCAGAAGTTCTTATACAGAATCTCTCGCTTAAGTACAGTATGACATCTATACTACTAATAGGTATGCTAAGTCATTACTGTATAAAAATTCTATATAAGCCCAACAAATGGATACTAAGAAGATAGTTTAGATCTAAGACGAGGCCTAATATTTACTAAATGAGTGATCTAGTCTTAAAACAATATGCTGTGATACTGTAGTTTTGCTTAGTATAATATGTATGTCATAACCATAGCAGTCAGGTTACTATAAAATACAGATAAAAATAAAATATACGTAACTAAGATAATGGATTTATTTTATCTCTCAATTACTCTATATTGGTTTCCAAATAAGAAATTGATAGGTGCTAAGCTTCTCTTTCATTTAAGGTACGAACCATTATGATCTCATTAGAAACACGGGATTTATGCAAGATTTTCGCACCAAACCTTTATGTGTGTTTTTCTCGAAACCGTCTAGAGCTTACTTACTGCAACTACGCTACTAACGGCAGAATAGTGATAAGATATCAAATAATGTATGAATGTACCTGCCTAGGCTCAAGTATTTTGACCAAATAGGTCAAATATTTACTGATATGCACATCAGATGTCTGTGAATCTGAGGTACTTACGTGTATATAGAAAAAAACGTTAGGTCTGTAAGAATACTTATATGTAGGTATTTGACACACGGTACTCTATCCCTAGCTCTTAAGGGAACTGGCGATATCATAGTCTTTATCAGCCTACTCCCGTTCACTGCTGGACATAAGCTTTTCTAATAGCACGCCACTGAGCTCGATCTTCAGCTCTTCGCGTCCAACCGTTGCCAGCCACTTTTCGTATAGGTATCAGCGCTCCGCCTAGCTGAAGGGCGTCATACACTACGTTAGTCCTGGCGATATAATAATTATTATTATTACTCACCCATATGTAAAATGCTCTTTGTACGGTAGACCTTTTCTTACAACCGCGCCCATGCTCTGGGGAGGATAGAGAGCCACCTCTTGTGCATCACATATTTCTGCTTCTGTGAACTTTTTTCTCATATAATTATATGCTATAGCAGTGTCCACGAGGTACGCAAATTCACCACGCTTTACCAACGCCAAACCCTCTTCTGGTTTGAGAAAATTACTGTGCTTACTGGTGGCTATTTTCTTTTTGTAAAGTTCTTTTGCTATTGGGTCTGATGTTCGCTAAAACAGCATATTAAACTACTTATGTTATGTTTTGATTCTATAAATTTGACCAAAGAAATGCCTTGGAACTTAATGTTTGGTATTACAGAGTATTTGTTCTATCGGCATGACTTCATGGATAGTTTTAGCGGTCACATTGATAAATATGTGACGAAAAATAGATATGTAACATTAATTTAATAAATCAATGTAAAATTTTATTTTCACATTTTGTATCGATATTGAAATTTAATTTCAGCCTTTATGCATGGCTGTGTGCAGTAATTGTAAACGATTATCCTTTATGTTAGAGTTTTCGGTACCTAATATTGTCTAAGATGCGCGAAGTTTGTCGAACTGCAAAGCTTTAGTTATTGTGGTAGACAGTGACCTTATAGGTACATTCTCGTTTTGAGAATAGACAGCCAATGAAGAGACTATAAGTATTACGAATAAACTATGCGTTTAATCACCTGTTTAACTTTTGTCATTACCTATCATCAGTACCCATAACGCTTTTCCATTAACAATGCAAAATTGAAACGTACCTTGAAGAAATCTTTGTTATAAATAACATCTTCGGCTGCAGCTTTGAAGTTACTTCGCAACAAATCTTCAAGGGTCTTAATCGTTTTTGGAGGCTGCCTTAGCAGTGTGGAGACTACAGTGGCGTTATAATACTGGTACAGGGTCAGTGTGAACAGACAAGTAACGAATGCGATAATTTTAATTGAATTTGAGCTTCTGTTAAGCGACATCCCTAAAAAATATATAATAATTGTAATAATAATCGACCTATTTATCATTCCACTGTTGGAATATGAGTCCCCTCTCACAATGAGAGGGTTAAGGCCATAGTTTGCCACGCTAGCCAAGTGCGCGTTGACAGACTTAACACACCTTACATTTTGTAAAATTAAATTCTAAGGTTTCGTCGTTATGTTTTCTTTCACCGTTAGCAAATGATGATTAAACTTTAAAACGTACTTTTTGTAAAGAGGTGCGTGCCATGGACTTGAACTCAACAATCCCGCATTGAGAGACTGAATTTTTAACCACTAGGCCATCACTGCTTGACCTAATGAAGTTACAAACCCACGTAGTGGTTACGTTTTTTGATGAAACACACAAACCTTCACTCAGCAATAGAGTTAATTAAGCAGGCCAACAGTCGAGACAAGATTACCAGCACGTGCACTCTCAACTTCATTGATATTATTATCATCGTTGTCCTATCTACTCGTAAGTCCACTGCTAAACATAGGCCCCTTCTGATTTGTATTTGCTTGCCACATTGGGCATGTAGTGTGGGAATTACCATTCTATTCTATTCTAAAACTAACCTTGTTGGCTCACAGCGCTAAATATAAACAAGAACGCCAAAGTAAACGCATTGTCCTCCTCGTCGCCATTGACTATTATAATTCGTTGCTTAAGCACCCAAATCAATACACAGCATATAAATAAAAGGACACAAATAATGCAGTACCATACTGTATCTGTCAACGGTCCGGTATATACTGAGTAAAAACCGCCAGGATATTTCGGTTGACGGAGAAAGAATTGCGGTCTATAACGAAAAAGCATAGTATTAATTTAAAAAGAATGTACTTATTTTTTTATTTAACTTTGTAAACAGCCAGACAGGCCACTTCTGATAGGTCACCATCAACGATGGATATTTGCAAGACCTGTGGAGTCAGCAATATTTTGAGAATATCATCGTCATCATCATTAACATCATTAATTACTATCATCAACCCGTTTATCGCTCTACTATCAGATACAAGTCTCCTCTCGAAATGAAAAACATTAGGTAAGGTCTAATAATGATCAATTTGCATTTCTATTAGAGCTTCGAACTTCGCTTTGAATAGTGTTCGTATTCTACAAACTACACACAAAAATACTTTTCTAATTTCACCTGGCAGGCCATGTCTCAGCCACATAATCAATAACTCTTGTTCTATCCGCTCGGATAAACACCCCCGTAGCACCTACATCAGCTCCACCCCACTGCAAAGCACCAACCAATCCTTCAAAACTCCCATTACGGACATACCCCCAAGAATTTGTACGTTGAAGACGGTAGCTGCAATGCAAAATACACCTAATTTAAAACCAAATACACTAAGTCTCATCGGTAACGAAATATAGGTACGTAGCCAAAATCTCCCAGAAGTCAGTGAGGCTCCTGTACTGCACCTTTATAAATGTTATTTCCATACAATTAGTGATCGTTTATATTTCTGTAATACATTTAATGGAAAAACAAAACGTGCGGCACTCGGGGACTGCATCGGTAAAGCTATTGCATAGCACATTTTATCAACTTATGCAATTATAATTATTTACTTATTTATGCAGTATCTTTTTTTTCTTTGATATTAATTCAAGTTACACTTTTTGAACGTGGTGACCGATAAGAAAACAATTTTTTTCTTTTATTGAATAAATGACAAGTTAATCTTAATATATAAAAACAAATGTTTGTCTGTATGTTATCGATCAACTCAAAAACTACTGTACTGATTATTATGAAAATTGGTATATACATATATGTATTTGTATGTTGGCGTAGCAACGCGAGCCGGGTACAGCTAGTATCGTATAAAATATTTTTATTATCTTACAATACATGTAGGTTATTCAGGATATTTTATCATTGAAACTATAGGTTTATGGTAAATGAAATAAGAAAAATAAGTTTGAGACTTGATATCTTCTCACAAACAACTGCTTATATATTCGTCCGATTTCGGAGCAGCTCGTCTCGATCCGCGCGAGCTTCGCAGTCGTACCATATACATGTAAACGTT
>DWDT01002287.1:0-14005 GCA_018245595.1 Microceris scylla | reverse complement strand
ATGATGCATTGTTACTGAGTGACGTAGGCGATATAGTGAAGTTACAAGGTATATACGATATAAGACGTTTTTTTAATCTTAATTGCATCCGTGCTAAGCCGGGGCAGGTCGCTAATTTATATACACATACATACATATGTTTTAAATACACGTATTTGTGTTTGTATATATTTGTGCATGTTTTAATTAAAGCAACCTTTGTACGTAGGCTGGTCAGCGCAACTGAAATAATAAACTACAAATATCACGATAAATAGATATAAAACATAAGTATGTAAATAATTTATATACCTACAATTATCGAGAGTTTTTTGTTCACCTGGGTTAAGGGCACTCGTATTGTCACTGGCCTTCCCTTTGCATAGAAGGACGTCGCAGTATTTTCGAATAACACCTGTCTGGATTCCGAAAGGATTTTTACTCGCACACTTTGTTTCATTTATGAATACTGACTTTGATCTGAAAATCGTGTTTTATAGTCCATTTTTGAATCTTATTGCAATAGTGGCTATAATGTTATACTGTGTATAACAGCTTCAGCACTGATAATGTTTACCAGGCTATTTATTATCCTCACTATTCCGGCCCTTTTTATTTTTCTACTGCCGGAAAGGGGCCTCCTCTCATAATGTGACGGTTGAAGCTATGATCTGTCACACTGAGCAAGTGCGGATTGGCAGTCCTTTTGGCGGAAAATAATTACCCGTAAAAATAGAGATGGTTTTTTTTATACTTTAGTACCAGAAATCACTGAAAATCTCCCATAGACAATGGTATTTCAAAATCTACCAACAATAAGAATATTTCAAATAAGTATTGTTTTATGTGAATATTTGAATAATTTGCAGCAGAAATGCAGTCTATTAACATTAAAAACATATTTGACGATATATTATTTACATAAATGTATATAAAAAATTGTAAACAGTCACCATTAAACATTTTATTAATCTGTATAAATTAATTGATATTGTGTATAAATGCTTTAGATTTTAAATTAGCCATAATTAGCTTAATTCGTGTAAATTAATTTCGACAATTAAACAATAACATAATGAGCCGTGCTATGTCACATAAAATACAATAAATTGCCTACTTTTAAGGAAAAACAGTTTAAATGTCTATTAAACAGTGGTTAAAAATACGTTAAAAATACGTACCTACATTATATCTTATTTGAATTTAACAATGAAAAAAAGGATCACAATGTGAAGTTTTTAATTACTTACTTATGTACTACTACTGGCAATGTAAATGTTAAAACAATAAGGGTATAAAACTGTTGTATAAATTATAGTACGCACAGAGGTTAGGTTAAATCTAACTATTTCAATTTATTACATATTCAGGTCTTGTATGCGTTTTCAAGCAGTCCATACTAAATATTTTCTTTCTTAAATCATGACATATATTTTAAAATAAAACTTAAATTTCATATCTACACGTAATAACAAGTATTAATAAAGTTTATCTAAAGCACTACGCTATTGCCGCAGATTTTTTTATAAAAAAGCAAACTACTCGTAATTAAGTTATAAACGTAATTAACATTAATTCAGTAATTATTTTATTAATTTTATACACAAAATTATTTTTAATTATTTTTATTTTATGGCCGCAATTTACTGTAGTCACATGTTTTTTAATTCATGTTTTCAAGTAAGTTGTGTATCCGGCAGTGTAACATACCTTCGGTTTTTGATATAACGTGTTATTCAGCCTAAAGTTAAGATATGCGCCGGGCAATTACAGATACATTTTAAACATTTCAGAACGATACATATTTAAATTTGTGTCATTCACATTTATGATGTTCCAAATTCAAATGGTTTTCCTCAACTCGTTTTGCACAAATGATCTTACAATAGCCGGATAAAAGTAATAATAATTGTTCAGTGCATTCAATAAAAGCGCTTTTTTAATTTTAATTTACCCCATGTATTGTTCTCTATTACGTTACAAGGATGAAAAAACACTTTAAAAATATGCGATAATTTATGGCTGAAAACTTATCAACAGAAAGTTTCCTGTGATCATAAATGATTTGCTAAAATACACCTTTACAAAAAATATATTGAATATTTGAAATTTATCATGTAATAGGTGCATAACAGTTTGCTATCTCGTTTTCCAACTTTAAAGACCGTTGAAGGCCTTGCCAGTTATTGATTGTATTGACAAGACAAAAATATTACAGCTATGCAATTATTTCGGTATCAAGTAGTAATTATATGAGTAATAAATATTGGTGTAAAGTACATATACAATAGATCCTGATTTTTTCTACAAAAGATGATTCTACAAATGATTAATTTATGTCAGTCTTTCATTGATTACATCCTGAATTTTAACTCCTGGCGTATAAATTTATATGCGTCAGGATATATATTTATTTTAATAGCGTGACATCATGCCTTTAATTCCCGAAGGGGTAGGCAGAGGAGTGTAGTACACTCCCACGTTTATATATTATATAGTATACAGTAGTCATATAGTGTAGACAAATAGTATACAGTATATTTATTGTAAAGGTTTCGAAATCACTATTCTTTTCAAAGACCTGGCCTTTGTATCTATTAATGTATAAACTGAATGTTGTAATTGTGTAAATATTAAGAAATACATACTTTAAATAATATAAACAGAATAATCATTAACCCATTATTTCATTCTTTTAGTGATAGACTTGTAGACGAAGTTAGAATAGTTCAGGGATACGAGCGAGTTATCTTAATATCCAATTATAACCTAATCGATTAAGCGTTTTAGAACGCAAAACATAAGTTTCTTTGGTATTCATAATATTAATATGGATAATTCAAACTTGTTAACCAAGTCGCTTTAATTACAATTAAAAGTGTTCTTAAAATAAATGGCATATTTTCTTACATAATAATGGTTATATCACGCACGTGATTTAACCGTTTCTTCTATATTTTGTATACGTTCTATTCCAGTAAAGAAGAGCTTGATCTTGCCATAGAAGTTCAGTGGAAAAGTGTTTGTTTATAACGAAAATGTGTGGATTTTCCTTTTGGAGTGGCCGCCATTTGATTGGAAGTAATCGGGACTCATTTGGAGTGGGGTTTCTGAAAAACGTATAATTTAATAAAAATATACTTCGATATAGAATAATCAAAAAAATAGGGAAATAACTTAGGGGGTAGGGATGTAGATCTTACCTATTCATTACTTGGTTGCGTTACATGCGATAATTAAAAAGTCTTTAATAAAGAAACTCTTGTTTAAAAAAAGAATAAAATTTTCTATTTTTAAGAGTCACCTGTCACATTGGATTACTTGCATTGAAACAGCGCAGTAGAATAACTGAAGTGTTTTAAAGTTCATTACTTATGTAAGAACAAGTTATTCCTGCCAGTTAACATAACACGAGTGAATTTCTTCAGCGATAGTTAAAAATGTTAAATGGAAATTCCAGCTCTAGCGGACTACAGTCACTACAACTTGTAAAGCCAATTTAAAACATTTATCATCAATAAATAATCTTATTGCAGAATTACTCACCCGTATTTAACAAAATTAGTCCACATTTTAGTCATTCTCTCGATCATTGTTTTGTCTGCATTTGTCAATGGTATATTTGCTAGAATCTTAAACATGTAGAACAGCTCATCGGCGTGTGTTGCACCCGGATATTTTCTATAACCGAATAGAAACTTTGGAAAATTGAGCATACCATCATAACCAAACTTGTACGCGTAGATTGGTTTGTCTATGGTGTTTAATAAAAGATTCATAGTAGACACGACAGGGTACACGATGTGCGAATCACCAACGTACTTTGCAAATTTCCAAAGCATTTCCTTAGATATATTTTCCTCGCCCATGTATATGTCTTTTAAGTTACTCGCAATTTGGATCCTTTCGTCATCTGTTGGTATTAACAAATCTCGCGGTAAAGAGCCATAGAAACTAAGCTTTTCTATTGTTGTATCATTTTCTTTTCCAACAAACATATATCCTTCGGCGCTATTGTATCCAATTATGAGGGGTACTTTATTATATTTACCTGTCTTGATTAAATTGTATGGCGTGTCTGGAAGAAATTGGTCAACGTCGGATATCTTATCTTCAACGCACGGAACAAATATGTTTTCAGATAAGACAGTGTCACCCTCTGCTCTTGGAACTCTAGTACTCAGCAGTTTACTTGATGACTGTGCATTCAGAATTTGATAAAGCTCTTTCGGATACTTTGTGTGATATCCCATCTGTTCTGCCAACAGGCTTGCAGTTTTTAACGGTTCAAACTGCATACTCCAGGGAGACATCGCTGAACCGCTTTGCAGGATTGCTTTATGAAAGAGTCCTTTGGACATTGGTGACACTATATGGTAGAGAACCGACGCTGAACCAGCACTCTCCCCGAAAATAGTTATATCATCAGCATTCCCGCTGAAAGATTTGATGTTGTTTCTTACACATTTCAACGCTTCTACTTGGTCTTTTAATCCAACATTTCCAGGAGCTTCTTTTATTCCTAGACATAAAAATCCTAGAATTTCTAATCTATAGTTAAATGTAACTAATATGACATCATGTTTGATGAAATATTCTGGGCCGTAAAGAAATGGGGAACCAGAGCCGTCTCTGAACCCGCCTCCATGGATGTAGAACATGACAGGTCTAAGTTGATTAGACTCTCTTATTGGTGTGTAGACATTCAATGTTAGGCAGTCTTCTTGTCCAGCCAGACGAGTGCTGGTAAAACGCTGGAAGCATCTAATTTGTTCGTCGTATGCATTCAAGATTCCTGTCCAAGCGGGTTCGGGTTCTGCCGCCTGGAACAGTCATAATATGATTATATTAATGTGATATGTCAGTGCGATGTCGATGTCACGGGGACTTGGGAAACTTTGTGATAATATTAAAAATTGTGTTATTAAGTGATATTATTATTTTAATAAAAGTTTTCGTAGTTTATGTATAAATTTTTTATAAATTCAAGTTTTGATTTTATTATTTTGAAATGTATCTAGAGCCATCCTCGCCTCTTTATAGACGGCGCTTTTTCATGGTTGTCTAAGTCTAGCACTGGACTGGTAGAGGATGATCATGATGACGAATCTATTTACCTGGAATCTTTTCGTCACACTGGCGTAGGGGATTCCGACGTAACGCACATGCGAGCCGTCATGAGCGATAGTTCCCCGCAGCAAGCCGCTGCGTACCTGCACTGGGTCTGTAGGCGGTGGTACTAATCTAGCAGCCCACAGCGACCACAGCACAGTCCATTGCAACCGCATTTTGATAACAGTCACCGCATCAATACAACTGTTCACTGTTACACATTGAAATTCTTTACGAGTTCACATAATTGTTATTATGTTTTTTATCATTAATTATTATTAAATTTATTGTTACGATTTATTATTAAAATATTTGTTTGTTAAAACTTGTGATGAAACAGTCATTTCTGTTAACGAAACCGAACACTTACTAAAAACTACAAGGTTGTACAATGATATGTAAGTTGTTTAAAACCTATTTGTGTTACCTATACATAAAAATATTTATAATTACTTGTATAGTCAAAGAAGTTAAACAATCAGGACATATGCGCTGCACTTCCCATTAATAAACAGAACACTCATTGAACTTTATCACACACTGTTGAATACAACTTGTCCTCATAATATATTGCACTTTGTTCTTGAGTCGAATTTATCCTTATATTGCACTCTGTTCTGTAAAAGAAAAACCCAACTAGATGATCCTCGTGCATTGTTTTTTTATTATAACATACTCGTAATATTACCATGGAAGTAAACGTCTACATTAATAACGATTTTTTTCAAAAACAAATAGATTTTTTGAAGTATGTATCTATTTATTATCTGTTGTTTCTACATTTTTACGCCTATTTTAAATATAGAAGCCTCAAATGAATAGATACGTCTACAATCCGTTCAAAGCAGGACGATACAAGCTTGATGTATAATAATAATGCCGTTAACCGATTACGAGTGCGACAAATTCCATTTGCGGTTATTGAAGGATTTATTACAGGAAATTGAACCTTATTTATCGCAGTATAACGATTTAGAATTGTGGATGAGTGTGTGTTCTAATTTTGTGGTTGCTTTATAAGCTATTAGTATAGAATCTATGTAACTGCTCGCGACCCATTTCTAGGAAACTACTTATAAATTTTTTTATTGAATGTATAATTGTATAATGGCATTTCCTATTTATTAGGAAATAGTATTTACGTGCGTTTAATTGACTATCCTTGCGTTTCATATTATATTTAAATTCATAAATTTTAAAAGATTTAATTTTTTTTAGATACTCCGTTTTAATGATAATTAATAATGCCCAACATGCAAAATTTGAATAAAATTGACAAATCAATCAATGGTAGTATCTTATTTTTTTCCCGATTAATATTTAAGTGGTCACAAAACATGACAACAGTTTAAAAATCAAGGTAAAGGCAGATACAAGTAAGTTGACAGCTAAGTTGACAGTTAAATGAGTGTGCAGCTATATATTATTAAACAACGAACAAGCCACACACAACCCAAAAGGAGTATAAGCTTCGTCTACTTGAAATCGGGTTACCTTTTTTATTCTACAGGAAAGGTGAAGGTGTGTACAATAACCTACCTGTATTATCAAATACAGCTACACTTTTATCTCTCATATCGCAGAAAGCAATAACGTTTTGTCAAGGCACATCAATCCGAGTCGCGTTTTACTACACATTGAGACCGGTTCGTATAGGATAACGTATGACGAGCTATGTAGTTGCTTACAAGAAGATTGGAATTGTTAACTAAGCATCCATCTTTCTATGGAAATATAACTTTTATCAATATAAATATAATTCTGTAATAAATGAATGTTTTAATATCTTTATAAAAATATTAGTAAATTATATAATAAATGGAATATTCAAATTAAAGTTTTTTTACGATAAACTAACGCCATCTGTGTAGAATAGCTTGCAACATACGCTCAAGATATTCCCGCCCGCTACCTGCGGACCCACCAGCTACCGTAGATAAGCTGTTGTTGCCGCGCTCAGTGTACAAATGGACCGACAATGACCCACATGCTCATCTGAGAGTTTTCGCTCCACCACATCCGCCCATGACCGTACTAATAATTTTTAATACGATGAAGTACTAAATATACGTCGACCGTCTCATTTTAAAATGTTTTCTTTTAATATTTACAGAATCTTAATATTTTATATAATAGTTAGAGTATATTAAAAAAATATTTAATTACCATAAACATGAATAAGGATAACAATGTGAGAGATGGATTCTTGGCGAACAATAATAATTCATTACTTATGGCGAGAGTGCCAAGAAAGTTATGCTCGAAAGATTTATAAATTCTTTTGTCTTTGCCAATGTGACACGGAAAATATGGTTGTAGATATAGCTCATAATTAATGCTCTTCTAACCATATTAGCACATAGACCTTCGCCAGTGACCGCCATCGCGTCCTGTCCCCGGCTTGTCGCATCCAGTGTTGCTCGTTGGGGAGGCCAATGTCCAGCAGTGGACTAGGATAGTCGATGATGATGATGATTTTGGTATAATAGCAGTATTTTCCTTTTCTACCTTTGTTAGTAAGGTACCACTAAAGGGGAGCTATGGGCGATTGGACATGCTATTACATGAACGTTTTCAAGCAAGCAAGCAACATTCAAGCAAGCTTCTGAAGGTCTATTATCTAATCATAACCAGTGCAACCGGATTGACTCAAGCTCAGTAATTGTGCCGATAATGTATATATACCCTTTGACCTTAATAATTAACATACGATTAGCCTGAAAAAGGTAAAGTAAATTATACATACTTAATATGTATTATTATTGCGCACTGTTCGAAGAATTTATCGATATTTACCGATATCGATATTTATCGATCTTACATATTTTAATACAATTATTTAAACGTTAAAATTTTAATATACTTAATTAAAATCTTTTTGTAAACTCGCTAGAATTCCTTATTACCAAAACGTATTGGGATAATTCTAATGCTAGATAATAACAGTCGATTACAAATTTAAAAAAAACGATCCTTTTAATTTATCCTCATCTTGCTGCAATGTTTTGTAAATCAAGTCCTGAAGGAACCAAATAATTAATCAAGTAATACAATATAGTGAAACTAGAGATTTTTTTATCTTATATTAAATTACCTACAGTATGACATTTTATGTCGTTCTTTTTGAGTGGAAGGTGAAACCAAATATATTATTATTATTATTTGCATTACATATTATATATGCATTTAATTATAATAATGTGCATGTTATTACAAATGACGACATTTTTACAGCCACTCAGAAGCGCATATACACCTGAGAGAAGCCATAACAAGTCGTAACGATCGGTAGCTGAGATAAAGTACACGCTCGACTACCGAGGAAATAAATAATTTCGTTAGGGTTGTCACTTTTTGAAAATAAATATAACAATGCAATAAATAAATCAAATCAATATAATCATACGGAAATTGTCTTTTGATTCCTCGGAATGAATAAAAATTTAAACATAATATGCAATACTGGAAATACTATAATAATTCTTATCGCCGGTTGAAATTTTTAGCAACCCTGTACAATTACTGATAATCAAGTTGCCTTGAATGACGACACACTACACTACAAAACCGTGCCACTAAGTCGCGTCTGGCGTTGAGGCACGACGGTTGCCACACGCGTTCAATAGTTATTAACTAATCAGTAACAGGATATACACACACTTCGGTGCTGTTAAGTAACTACTAACAAAAACTAACAATCATATATAATCGCTTCTTGTATTTAAATAATAGTAAAGTAAATTTATTAGCCAGAAATGCACGCAGTGTGAGTAATGATACGAGTATATACGAAAATCATAGTACTGTGATTATTTATAAATTTACTTATTTATATGCGTCATTTGGTTGCTTGTGGTTATTAATAAATGTACAACGATTCTATAATAAATATATTTGTATTATACAAATATGGATTATCAGTGTGCTTTTGTGTGAGGCAAGTGTTCTAAAGGCATTTGTAATATCCTAAGGTTAGGTCCAAATTACGTTATGTAATACTCAGTTTCGAATAAAAAAAATTTAATCATAATTTGACGAATAAAAATATTTAATGGTGTGATATTAAGTTAAGCAGTGATAGTAGTGTGTTAACCATGGTTCGGATGCAGTGGATGGTACTGTGGTCGCTCTGGGCGGCGCGTTTCGTGCAGCAACCAACAGAAACCTTGCGGATACGCAGCGGGTTGCTGCGCGGTTTCGTTGCCCCGGAAGGCACCCATAAGAGCTACTTGTCAATACCTTATGCTACATATAAAGGTAGATTTAAGGTATATAAAAGGTGATTTATATTTTTTACATTGTCAAGGTAATCTTATTTGTTTATATATAAGAAAAACTAACGAGAAAAATAGTCCCAGAGTCTGTAAGTCTTATTAATCCTATGCAATCTTAAAATTTTTCTTGCCATGATGCTGGAGATCACAATGGTCAACTGCGTTGAAGATGATAATAGGCAAAAGCACAATAATATTATTAAGTAAAAAACGTTCGGTAGAAAATGCCAATTGACATTAACCAAAGTTACCAGTGTTAAAGGAAATGAACGAATTTTTAATATTTTCACATAACATTTCATCTGTTTTTTCTGTTAACGTACTTATATATGATAAAATGTTGACAGCAGGCATTTGTACGGATTCATAACTCTTTGTGAAGTAATAGACCGGTGCTCAGGCTTTGATGTGAAAATGTAGCAACTAAAGTAGGGCTTGTATAACTGAGCATCGGTTTGAAGGACATAGTAGGAATACTATAATGCTAGAGCTGGTCCGGTACTCATTAGAAGTGGCGATGTGTTTTCGACTCGCTTGAGGTGGAACTGGACTTAGGAATATTTGTGATTGTATGTAGATGTCTCATAACTGCAGTGGTTGGTTAACATCAGTTGGTTTTATTCCCACATAATAACTTTAAACCGTGATAAAGCATCAATTTTTTTATTTTCAGCCTCCGGGTCCTGAATTGACATGGGATGGTGTATTCGAAGCAATTGATGAACATGTGCGCTGCCCTCAAAAAGTGGGAAAGACGCTTGTTATCGGACAGGAAGTTTGTTTAACACTGAATGTTTACACACCGTTAGACGCCCCTCCAGGATCTCATTTACCTGTTATGGTTTTTATTCACGGTGGAGGATTCTACGATGGTTCCGGTTCTGGTTCTTTATATGGTCCTGATTATTTAGTTACAAAAGATGTTGTCATTGTTACGATTAACTATAGGCTTAATATCCAAGGCTTTGGATGTTTGGGAATCAAGGAGTTACCAGGAAACGCGGGTATGAAAGATCAAGTCGCAGCTTTAAGGTGGGTGAAGCGTAATATAAATGTTTTTGGTGGCGATCCTGATAATGTTACATTGTTTGGAGAGAGCGCTGGAGCCGCATCTATTTCTTATCATATACTCTCAAGAATGTCTAAAGGACTTTTCCATAAAGCAATATTGCAAAGTGGATCTTCTCTTGCACCTTGGGCATTACAATTTAGACCTGTTTACATGGCAAGTCTACTCACTAAAATTATGTTACATAAGACTGAGGATCCGTACGAACTCTACGATATTTTAATGAATAAAAGTGATGCAGAATTAATAGTCACAAGGGTGCCGCGAAAACCTGGTAACATTATAATATCAGAACTTCTTTACGTTCCCTGTGTTGAAGAAAAGATTGATGGAGTCGAACCATTCTTAACAGATACACCATTGAATATACTATCTAGAGGAGAATATAATAAAGTACCAATAATAATAGGTACAAACAGTGAAGAAGGTTATCTCTTCGCATCAATGGAAAATGATACAACAATACCAAAAATAGATTTTAGTAAATCCTTGCCCAAAGACCTAATCGTGCCAGATGATGAGAGACTGAAAATAGCTGATAATTGGAAAAGACTCTACTTGGGTAATGAGAAAATTTCACCACAAACCATGGTCAATGTTTCTCGGCTCCACGGTGATTTATATTTCACTTATCCAGTTCTTCAAGAAACCGAGTTTCTGTTGAATACCAATGATAAACCAGTATACAGTTATAATTTTAAGTATGATGGTCTTAGGAACTTTGCGAAAATTGGGATTGGGGATCCATACAAGAGCGCACCGGGAGCAACTCACGCTGACGATATATTTTATTTATTTAGACAATTCTTTCTACCAAAGATGTTCGAAAATGTGATGATCGAGCGTATGACAACTATGTGGACTAATTTCGCCAAATTTGGGTAAATAACAGTTACTACTTTACTTTCTATGAATAAGTTTTATAGACCATGTATGATTTCATATTCAGGTAATCTTATCGGCTTTGAAGATAAGTTTTATCTACTAAATAAACAAAGTACGTACAATAAATATATATTATTTCAAAACTTATTCATTAGATCCGTAAAAATTAAAAGTTTTATATTAATTTTAAGCTGAATTAAACCATTGTTATTATAATGCTAAATAATTTCTTAAAATCATGCCTTAAGAATAAGTAATTTCTTAAAAATTGTATTTATGCTTAACAGTTAGCCAATTACGACCAACTATAATTAATTATTTATTATAATAGTTACAAATTATAATTAAACGTAATATATGACTGAATGTCAGGATAAAACTTTAAACGGCACAAGAAAGTCACAGGTACTATAATAATTTTCTGATTAATGTACTTTTTTTCGTATTAAGGTTGTTTGGTGTGAGGTTTTATTGATTCTTTGTAGTTCAGCAAACCCTGATACAGCGGATATATGTTATATATTAGCATAATATGTGGGTTAGCTGCCATCCAGTTAGTAGCAAGGTGGATATACTGATATATAGAAAGTTTATGAACCATCCCGGATGAGAAATAATTAAACCTGGCATATAAGTGTTGTCCTCTTTTATGTAGCCATGCGTGAAAGGAGAGGCAGAACTTTCGCGACAAGCTGGTCAAGGCAGCTGCAGCTTTTTCTAAACATAAAAACTGGAAGTGCTCTGACTGTGGCATGATAGCTTTTGTAGTAGTAACAATGTAATTTAGGTCGTATAGATCAAGCCTAAACTATATATTTTTACTTTTTGCAGTGATCCTACTCCAGTGCTGACTGACTTGCTGCCTGTCAAATGGCACCCGTTATCCAAGTCTTCGCCGCAAACCTTCGTCATTGACTCCGAGTTTAGCGCAGCGCCGCTATGGTCCAGCGAATCAGCTAGGTATTTGAAAGAAATTTACAGGAAGTATCGAAGAAAAAAATGAAAATGGGATCGATGTGGAGGAAATTAAATGAGGAATCACGGTTCAGTTGGTAACCGATAACAAATAGATATGAAAATTGAACTTCGATATATACTTGATAAATGACTTAATAATCTTTTAATCGCCCACAAGGTACAGATTGACATATTGTTAATTGAAGTCGAAATCAAATTGAAACGAGTATTATTGTGTTAATTGGCTTTTGGCACCACAAATAGACATAGGTAAGACCGAGAGAAAAACGCCAGAAAAAATCTTTTGTATACCTAATGTTCAGTCAGTACTTTTTTGTAAAAGTTATTACAATAGATGTTTAAAAATCACAATCAATATTATCACAGAGGCTTCTCCCTAGATTTGTCGCAACCCTCGATCTTCCACTAAACTCATCCATGCATTATCACGTGCCAACTCAAGATGATGTAGGTACTCGTAAGTACGACAATGCTCATTCCGAAATGAAATAATATTAATTTAAACACCATTATTACATACGTTGTAGAGAGGCCATTCAGCCATATGATTACAATAGCTAACAATGAATAAATACAAACAGTCAATATAATGACAGGATTTCTACCTGGCTGCTTGCAGTTTTACATTGATTCGGGATGTATGCGAATAACACAATAGTGAAAGGATCTTGATTCGGATCAGGTTTAAGTTCTAAAGTTATTTTTTTCATTTGTACCGCATAGCAACAGTGTACGGTTGAAGTCGAATTTTACCAATAGTCAAAAACACATCTATCCTCATATTGTTAGCCATTTCCTGGCATATATTTTTGAATAATAATAATCTGCGTTATTTGCGTTGAATAAGTAATTCAAAAAAGGTAAGTCAAAACAGGTAATTTATTTACAGAGTTGGTGTCGTTTTTATGCAGTTGAGTTTATGCAGTTGATGCAGTATCATGAATGTACCTACATACGATAAAAAATTCATAAATACTTCACTGTTCACAGTGCTTGGTAACGAGATCTTCCTTTGCAAATGTTACAGTAACTAATTGAAAGGTATAAATTAATATACATTTATCTAGCCAATGAAAATTAACTTGTTCTGCGCAAAATTGTATATATTATAAATCATTAATATTGGTATGAAGTTGTATAGGTATAACTCCATTTATACCTACATAAGGGTATAAAAACTTTTTAAAAGTCGAATTTAAATGTTTTTGCTAACTGTACCGTTTATGTATATGGCCGTCATATTATGACTTATATTGTGTGTAGGTTGTGTCCTTGAACGACATTGTTGAACAAGACAATAATTATCAAATGTAGGTCTGAATTTCTTAATAGTTTTTTCTTTGCTATTATATTCATGCTGGCAATATAAGTTCTGACGTGGGTTATTTTGGCAAAAAAGTGTATAATTTTATCGGTGAACACTTAGATACACATAGAATCACGGATGATCACACGGGTAGTATGTCAGTACTAAATATAATTGTATTTTTTCTATCAAGTTTACATAGGATTACTTATAATCCGTTTGTAAGTACTTTTAAGCTTCTTCCATATTATTATTATTTTTTAAGTGCTGGGAAACTTTTTGTCAGTCAGTCAACTCACTGTCAGTCTTCGCCGCGACCTCGCTGCAAACGCCGGGAGCTCATGAAAAAGGACCTCGTACAGGTCCGAAACTAGTCGGGCCACCCCGAAAAACGCACGTCAG
>DWDT01002286.1:0-14005 GCA_018245595.1 Microceris scylla | reverse complement strand
TAATAATCGACCCATTATAATTCCACTGTTGGAATATGGGTCTCCTCTTATATTGAGAGGGTTAAGGCCATAGTCTGTTATTTAGCATTATTAACTACATGGTCATTACCAATTCATTACCAAATTGCTAATCTAAAATAAGAATTTATGATATTTTATTTTATTTTATAGTTATACTAAAATTTATCACGTTGTATGGAATTCTATTCAGAAATTATGAAGCTAACTACAAATGAGAATGAACGTCTGAAATCATAAGTTTTAAAATGATCTACTCGTACAAACCATTTTTAATATTAATGTATAAAAATATACCAATTTAATGCTAGGACTGTTAGTGGTTGGGATAAAAATTTATATTTTATTCCCAAATAAATTTAGTTTACCTCTAACCTTTTATCAGCGATTTACAAAATCTATGAAAATTAGATAAAACGTCACATCTATTTTAGTAATTACTAAATTTATAAAAGTCTGCTAAAATGTACATATATCATCGTTACGGCTCTCTATATTAAAAGGTTTCTATCGAAACGCTGTACCCTAGGACTCTGTCACACTACTGCCGAGATGAGAGAAGCGATACAAAAATATAAAAAAATGGTAGTTATATACTAGACGTCTGTAAATCTTACATAGCTTGTAAACTTGTCGTCGTAAGAGAAGTGTAATGTTTTTCAACGCTGAAAAAAAACAAGTCAATTGCATATTAACAGCAGCATGGAGAGAGCGGATGTCGACACCTGTGGCGCGACAGACGAGCGTGGACAAGGATAATATAGACCGACGGTTGGCAGGCTTCATTTGCAATACAAGTTGTCTCTCTGTCTCGACTATCTCTAAATACCTATTACATATTATACAATTTAAAACATTTTACACGTCTAAACAGTTATAATAGTAGAGACGCTTTTAGTTATTTAACAACAGATACTACATACATTCTGATGTCACCTTAGCCCCGATAAAATTAACAGACAATGTTTAGATCCGTGAGTATGTAATTCATAGTCAATCGTCAACCTGACTCAGGGCGACAATGAAACAGATAAAACCAATATTTACGATCGAATCTGACCTTTTTTCTTCACCTCTCACAATTCTCGACGACTAGCGGTTATTGTAATAATTCCGTATTTAACCAGCGTATAAATCTATGCTTTGTTAGTTGTGATTGTAAATTTATTGCTCCATGAAAAATTACCATCGCTTCGTTGGGACGAGTCAGCGAGCGGACTTACGTAATATCTATGTTTTGATGACGGGCGTTTTCTGTTCAAGTAGGCTCGACATGATTTGAGTAATAGTTGTTTTTTAATGATGGCTAAGGTGTTTTTAATTCGTACTTGTATTCGTTTAAGACTCGAAATATAATTTGTTCCTATCATTGTTAGTTTAATATAATAAATAACAATTTGAAGCCTGAGCACCGTTTATAACATAATAAACGCAGCATTATAATTATCATCATCATCATCACCATAGATCTCTCCTAAGGATCATAGCGTAAGGAAACGTCCTGTACATATTTTTACGAAAAGTATCATTTTTTGACTATGGCATTTCGACTGCAACGTTTCCAGTAGCAAACGGGTTCTTGCCATTTTGTTGCTTCTTTACAATTAAGCTTAAACAGCTTAAGAACAGTAAGTACTATGCCAATAAAATATAATTCCACTAAATTATTAAAGTATAAATATTTATTTAAAATTTACAACATTGCTATTGGAATTTAAGTGGCAGTAGTTTCGTCGTAAACTGTACGGATTTTTATCACAGTTCGTTTTCTATAAAACCACGGTACGTGAATACAATTATGTGTGTAAACAAACATGTCATAAAAACTCATCGTTACCCATTTGGTTTTGAACCCATCGACCTTGCATCGCAATTGTGAACCAAGGCGGCTTATTAGCATTCTTGTAATTTTTATCATATCGACATAAATGATCAAATAAGGAAATATGCAAAAGGTTTTTACATATGTTTTATTGTATAAGCCACAAGCGCTGCGCCGCCGGTAGCCTTGACGCGTTTGTAGACAGCGACCGATCTGTATAGTTAAGCAACTTTAGAAGTAGACGATTAATTGAGTGACTTTGAAATAGCGTGGACAATAGTTTATTCAGTGTAGTATTAGTAACGTTGTAAAGTTTACCAGTATATGAGTCTTCCCGAATTTTATATGAAATTACGACCGTTAGGGTACTAATCTATGACAATGACCAAAACATTTAAAAGTTAATGAAGGACCACTTTAGTTATTATATAATAGAGATTTAGCTAGTTATCAAATATAACTTATATTTTTGTATTGATAATATTTTATATATATTTTAATTATAAAACATTTTCAGCGACGATTCTAAGGGCGTATCTTTTAATCGCTTCCAATGCGACGAGTTGTTAAATGACAAAATAACAAATATCACAACCAATTGGACTTAAAATTCAATTTCCCGATCAATAAATAATATTAAAGGCACAAAATAAATCTAAGACCGAATCCAAGTGATTGATTACCACCGACATATTATCGTTCCGCAAAATCGATGATCGACAGTCGATATAAATGGAATCGAATAAACTATTGGTTCTGTAAACTCATCTCAATCTATTGTGAGCATGAATTATAAGCAGGGAATCTTAAATATATAGTAATATAAATAATTCTTACTAAGATATATGGTTTGGTTTCTATTTTAAGACATTAAGGTTGAAAACCGAATGATTAAAGCGCCGTCACGAGAGGACATCGTATTGCGAAACGATAAATCGATTTTCAATTGTAATTCCTATCACAACCGGTTAGAGTTCATTTTGTTTATACATTGATACACGGTGTGTTTAGAAGTTATTTGCCGATTCCTAACACGGCAGTTATTAAAATACAATGCAAAGGATAGGCCAGTGTGTGACGTCGGCAGAGTTGAGAGCCATTGAATAGCGATATATCTTTCAGTTTGTGCAGGGCTGAGACTACATTAGAGCTACCAGATTTGAAATCTATCAACATTAACATTTTTATTAAGGGAACATGTGGGATAACAGGATCCTTTTAAAAGGTTTCGAAGTACGCAATTATTTTAACATTCCAATTAATCTGCGTTCTAAAAGCAACAATAATGTAATATGAAATATTGAAATATGAGGGCAGATATATAAGAAAATGAATGCAGTAAATGTTAATTTTCAAATAAAGTATATTTTCGGACGTTACCCAACCCTAGGTCAGCGCGTGCCCATTCAACGCAATTTGTAAGCGGCGCTCGCCCTCAAGCAAACAAGGATCAATACTGCCTACACTTATCTAAAAACGACCTATCAAAATACTCGCTTCGGCGTAAGCAATTACATCGATTATGACCTTTATTGACCAAGTTTAGTCCGTACCGAGATTGTCATTTGAATAACCAGACGATGATGTTCAAGATATTGTAGACACACGCAGTTAAGGCACCATAAGTAGATAAAATTTAAAGTAAATTTGCTAAACGACCGGAATACAAATTACACAATTATACATATAAAATATAGTTTATAATCCATTACCTAAGTGCATATTGTACATCCAAGTATGTATATAAATTATAAATATATGTTAACAGCGCTTAAAGTACAAGTTATTTTACTACAATAATTATTATAAATAGGTAAACAAAAAATTCTGATCCCAAATGAGAATCAGATCAGAAATTTATATTGGGAATGCTTTATCATTTCCGCCCTACAAAGGATTATCAGCTCAATGACTTCCACGAGTAGGAGAAGAAAAATATCGAGCACTGTGATAAAGTATGATTTTTATCTCTAGTATCGAGAAAACAAGAGAGCCTACCAATGTGACCCACATTATGTATTTAAAAAAATGTATATATAATATGACTGCCTCGTTGGTCGAGTTGGTTACAAGTGCAACTGCCGATCGGTAGGTCCCGGGTTCGAGTTCGAACACTACAAAAAAAATTCTAATTTAGATATTCTAGTAGTTGTTCGGAATCTGGATATGTGCCCGATGCATGGCAATAGGCTCATCACCCATTCCATAGTCGGACGTAAACGCAACCGGTGAAACGTGGGAGTCTTCTGCATTCCTCTGCCTATCTCTTCGGAGATTACAGGCGTGAAGTTACGTTTTCAAATATAATATTTTCGACATCGAAAGGTCAGAAGGAAGGTTATTTAAGCCACATTTCATATAAATGTTCTACTATTTTGTTTAACATAAAAAGTAGGTAACATTAGCACCGGAGATATGCACAATATTCATCAGCAGTGGAACACGTGGCATAATAAATGAAATAAACGTTAGAGAATCATGACTATTACGTATGTTATCGGCTTTGTAATTCTTTGATTATGATACGTCTCGCGATGTGGACTAAGAGATGCACAACGAAATAGTCTAGTCTAAAATGGGCAGAAATGAAGAATTTAGGTTAAATTTATCCCGGCATCCGGAATATATGTACGTATATAAAAAGACTGGCTGATAAACCGGCTATTTCAATGTTAACTGACTGACTCATCAATACACAGCCGATAAAAACCATCAAATCTATGTAGAAGTATGAATAGGAGCATGTAAATTTGTATAAAAGTTCATAATTTTCGAAATTACAAATGTAAAGAATTATGTTCATATTTGTTGGAATTTAATACAAAAAGACACCTTGAAAATAAATGTCTTAAGAGAATAAAACAAAGTTTGTAATTTAGTATGAAGGTTTGTAATTTTCATAGTTAAGAATGTGAACAAAATATTATGTTTCAAGCTTTTGTTGGGAAATATAAAAAAATAATAATAATAATCGACCCATTATAATTCCACTGTTGGAATATGGGTCTCCTTCCATATTGAGAGGGTTAAGGCCATAATCTGCCACGCTGGCCAAGTGCGGGTTGGCAGACTTCACACACCTTAGATTTTTTTTTTATTCTAAGGCGTGCAGGTTTCGTCACGATGTTTTTCTTTACCGTTAGCTGGAAAAGTTAGATATTATTTCTTGAACTACTCACCAATTACATGAACTCTAAGTTTATGACCTGCTAAATAAATGGTACGTGGTATTATACTGGTAATACCACGTAACCAGTACCTATAATGTTGCACATTGGTGCTTAGAAGATGGATCGTAACAATTAACTGAAATATTAGATGTGGTTATATCGAATCAAAGGTAAGTAAAACGAAGTTCTCATACTGAAGGGAAAAGACTGAACAAAACTATGGTTTGCTACACACAGGTAATAATATGATTTTGAAATTCAATTGACAGAAGTAACAAATTTTAGAAACCATTTATAACTTGCTAAAGATCCGTTATGTTATTTCTGATGTATCGGAGCTTGTAAGTGACTTATATGCAACATTCCTGTTTTTTGAAATTATCGATGATTTTGCGAAAAAAATCTCAATAATAAACACATTTTTATTCTTACTAGTATTTGTTGCTCAGGAATCCGATGTAAAAAATCATCCAATATTTAGTATTAAGCAATGCTTGGTAATTAGTTCGAGATATACTCGTACTTACATACATAGGTCATGTAGGTCATTTGATACTATATTATCTTTTGACCAATGATTTTGACCACTTATTAACTTATATATGTTATGTACATATATACATAAGTCATAATGACATCTGAACCAAATTCACACACAAAGTGATTTGACACAATTCTTCATACGTCGCAAATGATTAAAAAACATATGACGCCTCGTAACTAAATAAAGATTGCATTTTCGAAGTCACGCCTCGCGATCAAAACAACTCTGTTTATAAGCCACGATCCGATTCGTATGCTCGCTGCATCCAGCCGACACCTGAACACCCGATCTTCGGTTTAATATCCGAGAGACGTGCGCTACACATTGACAATTCAAAAAGCGGATAAATGTAAACGCCACCAGTTAAATGTACTTTATACCGAAGCGATCCAAGTGGTAACGTATCAAATTAAAATAGCTTCTATGTTGTTGCTCATAGAGTCGCAATTGTATTGTTGATCCCGCCTATAGTAATAATTAGACTGGACGATGACGGCACTGCACGCGCGGCAAATGAATAAACTGTGACTTGTTATTCCCAACGCACTATATTATGTAAGTTTAAGTAGATTAATAGGTCAATGTACTTACTATTCGGTCCATTTTTTAGTGTAAGGTCTGTAATCGAATAGGATTTCGCATATCGATTCTTTTTGGTTCCAGAACGGTATAGATGGCATCACTGTATAATGATTAAAACTGCTTACTAGCAAATGATTTAGGTCAAAAATTAAATATGGCTCTAAGTTTCTTTACATGAGCAATATCGAAAATTTGGTATTGTTCCCACTTTTAAAATTATATGTAATAATTAAGCTTGTTTGTATTGAACCTCGATTTTTAAATAAGCATATTTAACAAGTATAGGTTTAATCTAATTAAATTATGGTAAAAAAAAAGCACAATGAAAGCCAGAAGATATGAGTATTCGATGGTGGTCAACGGCTCGTACCAAAAAATCGATATTCCTAATAAACTATGTACGTTTATCCATTCAAAATTACCGGGCTTGATAAAAAGACGATGGGGACGTCATTTAAACGTTATTTACGGCAATAAACCGATAACGTCCAATAAAAACACGGATATAATGTACCATAGTGGAAAAGAAACGCATGTTATGGATATAATGGTTCCCTGATCGATGAAATATAATAGGTTAGAAAAGAGTGCTCTGAAAATATTTTTATATTTTTACTGAAATACATATTCTATATCTATTTACACAGTAAACAATGTAATACTTTTGTAAAATTATGAAACTGTTAATTGAAGCCTCGTAGGACTTAGACATAAATTATGACCATTTATAAGTTAAAGTTGCACGTTAAATCTTGAGGATGCCATGTGAGGATTAAAATTTGACAAGAGGTTAAAAATGTCACGTTCTAAAAAAAATAATTTGTCGAATGAGATTCTTGGATTTTTGCGTTTTACGAACCGAAATAACAAAAATTCAAACATATTTTCTAATATAAGAAAAGGGATAAAGTAATATTATTCACACTTTTATATTTACAAAATATAAAAATAAAAAACTTAGATATTTATTTACTAATCTAATCACACATCTATACAAAAGATAAGCGAAACTGTTTAAAGCGAAAACTCTTTGCAAATGCCATTTAGAACTTGGTACACATCACTTAACGTAATCAAGGATAAATAGATTTCCAAACACCATTTAGAAGCGTACAGCCGAGAATCGATATAGAATCGAGCGCGGTTATCGATTGAATGCATCGGATGATTGCCCTAATGACAATTTATGCGAGTGGAATATGTAAACGAGGCATAGACAAGCAAGCGTTCGGTGTAAACGGACCACCCGCGTGATGACGCTCATCTGTAAATTATATACTTTTATGACCGTTTAGTTATCTGTTATTAGGTGACGTTATTTTTTGTATGCGCCGTTCTGGTTGTATTTTACGTCTGTTCTTCGTACGATGCCGTGAATTGTCGAGTAATCATATCGAAAGGCAACTCACACACGGTGATATCAAAGTAGATAAAGCCTCTGCTATTGTCATTAATGAAAAACATATACGTTTATTAGATATATATGTATTTTTGATAGACATCATTGAAACAGTGTTATATGTTAATATAGGTGTACATGTAAATAAATATATATTTAGATATTCACCAGCTGCTTAAGTACAAATAATTTTTTTTCGAAATTTAAATGATATTTATGTTATACATTTAAATAAATCATACCGACCATGCGCAAGGAAAATCTAGTAACATTAAAGGCACACACACAAAATCACAACACAAACATCCAAAGACATAAATTATTAATAAATTCATCATTCGCGTGCGGAACTCTATACGCTTCACACTAAACGACTCCACAAATAACCCATTCAATATATATCCCTGCAGCGCGGTAAACAAAACATACATCACCTGGTACATAATCATTCTGTCCAGTCTGAAAAACGGGCAAAACGGGTAAATACCTCAGCTGATGTCCAACCGTAAATCGTCTAAGGAGTAAAACAAAAAGCCAGAGGAGGCTAGAAAATAATACGGCTTACTGTCTTTACGGAACCTCTGCATTCCGTACCGTCCGCTCTGAGCCCGCATTCCTGCCTGGGCGCGTGGCTACCGTTGCTAAATACTTCTTAATTACCGCGGAACGTGCATACATCCTTAACAAAATAGCTCTATTACGCGCGAGCAAGAACCGCTTTGGACATTCAAATTTATACGTCTTTGTCTGTCTGTCAGTTCGGAATATTAGGTTTATTACCAGTCTGTTGTATCACAATATTGTTCAAGGTAAAGGTGCTTCGATTAAAAATGTATAAAAATATTTTTTATTGTTTGTTGAAGATTTAATTTTTTTTTCTGTAACTTTTCTTTGTTTGTCATAAGAATACATTGACTTAGTCAATCCAAATCTACTAAATAAAAAAAAGCTCCTGAAATCTGATTTGCAAACGTAATCTGTCTTATTTCCTAATACTGTTTAAACTTACAATAATAATATATTGGAACAAATGACATATAGCTATCAAATCATCATAACCATAGAACAATATACTCATTACTTGTCATGCAACTATTTTCCAAAATGGGAATCGAACACACAACCCGCTCAGCAGTCAAGCATACTGACACTTGAACCAACCCAAGTTAGACTTCAAATTTGTTTTCATTTCAACGCAAATTATGCAGTTTATTTAAGCAAAAGGCTCGAGTTTGACTGCAATCTTCGCTGGAAAGCGAGATGCAGCCTAGGATCTTACGGGATTTGTTTTGTCATGTTCTGGAAGTCAACTGTTAAGATTCCTACGTATTAGTCACGGCGCGGCGTCGTCGTGTGAAATGGGGGAAACTAACTGGTAAATTGTTTCGCGTACGCAATTTTCCAGTGGAAATATTTAATGGTCAGTATTTTCCTGGTCATTTAGATATATCCGGGTATTACATTGCTGCATTTGTTCCTAGTCTTTCATATGTATGGTTCTTGGAAATCAATTATTTACATAATATTAGGATATATTTTTGTGTGTGTGAGCTTTGCCTAGTTTGGGACAATAATGGCAGTGGGCGATAACCCCAGTTATTACAATAAATTTTTTTTTGCATCTACGAAGGAAAGGTCAAATCATTACGACTGAACGATATTTGATAACTACTCAGTCGGCAGATCCATAACAACTGACATGTAACAATTTGCTCCTTTTTATGCATACATAGATATACAAAATCGTCTTGTTCCATTCAAATAAGGCGGTGTCAAAGAGAAAGTCGTCAAAATCACACATGCAACAAAAGATTCGCTGAATTAACGACGTTATTTCGATACAGAATCGGGACGTTACCAAATTTAAACATCGTTAACGGATCAGCACTTTCTTTTCTATTGTCCGCTCCGCCGTGGACAGGGCGTCGCTATGTCGATCATTGAATCGATTCTGAATCGAGTCGTGATTAAATCGAATACGAATTAATCCAGCGGTGCTCAAACTTGTTGTACTTATGAGAATTAATGTAAGTGCATTAATGCGTCGTTGTTCATCTAAATACAATTTTTAATAAAATATTTTTTTTGGGTAAATAAATATTTTAAAATTACATATGTGCTTATTTTACCTATGAGGTATAAAATGCCACTTATATGTAATTTAATGGATCACAAATACAAAAAATATATTTTAAAAAGAAATATATCAATCGAGCGTGGTTTCAAGAATATAGCGCGTTTGGTCAAGTTATATTTGATTTTTTTAGCACCAATTAGTCCGATTGTATGAATTTTATTTTTTCAAATTGCAGCATGTTAAAACAGCGCATATTTTAGTTGTCACAAACTTTGAATAGCAATGACATGTAGGTATGCAGTAACGGTAGTGATTTGTGATTTTCGACCGCTGATTAGGTCTATTGTTGGTTCACGGTTTTTTAATAGAATGCTCATTAAAAGTTCGCGGGACGTTTTGTACATTTCCATTCTCATTATGAACATTGTGATTGTTGAAAGCGAGTCGCCAGGACCATAATCTTCTACGTGAATTAATTTTGCGATAAGTTTTTATCAACAGTGTATAACGCTAGTGAAATTCAAATAACTAAAAACATTTTTCGCAAACGCTACTATCTACTTGCCTAACTGTATTCGTATATCTATTTGCAGTGTTATTACAAAGCATTTAACTTCAAGTTCATGCGTATTTGGTTGTTTATGTTACAAGGGCCTCCAGTCCGTTTCATTTTAAAACATTACCTAATACACGTTCATTAAAAATACTTTGCCATCGTCCCGTCTACATTAACCTTATTTTATCTCTAAACATAATATCCATCCGGGCTGGTATAGTCTTTGAAATTTACCAACCATTAGGAATACCTACATTACAGTAGAAAACAATATCCACAGTTTATGCATACGAGTAAGTATGCTGCTTGATATAGTTCGAATGTAATATCTCACCTGTAATCGCCGAATCGATAGGCAGAGTAGCGTAATACACTCCCACGTTTCACAATTATAGATGTCATCATCTATTTCTAATAGTGGTTCATACCACTACTAGAAATTTCTACTAGAAAATCTAAGTTAGAACATGTTGTTACTGTTTGATTAACAGTCATATGTGTTACTTTCAAATGTGAAATCTTCATCGTTGTAACAGAGAAGATACAAATTAATATCAATGATACTCTAACAATATGTAACGAATAGATACGTCCGGAGTTTGAAATACTCGTGTATTCAAATTATACCATACATAATAAAAATTATTACTTACGCTAACAAGCTGTCTCGTTATGAGTTGCGGTGTAACTCATAGTAGTTGATCTATTTTAACATTGTGTTATTTATTTTTTGTAATATTACTGTCAACTGTTAGGTATATTACAATTTCAAAACAATACTTTGGTTTAATACATAAGTCCCAATACATAATTAAAAAAAAGGTATTATTTTAATGTTATAAAAACTGTATAAAATTGATATGCTATGTATCATTCAAAATAATTTTTACTCGTTTTTTATTTTGGACTCATGATGACAGATAGGGGCCAATAAACGATAAATATATCAATATAATTATGACGTTAATTACGCATATAAACGGTAGAAAAGAAAACAATTTAATTTTAAATTTTAATAAACATTACACTTTTCATAATAACACATTTAAATTAGAATTTGAAATAATAACGTCAAGAATATTGAAATTCTTCAATGTTTCCGAACGTAATATCGAACGGTAAAAAGTTGTAAAACGTTCCCAATTGCACAATAATGAGCACCTCACTGCCACGTAGGGCGTTATCGTTATGATTATGCGTTATCAATATAACAAAATATTCGATTCACTCAGTAATGAAGTCGATTATGATGTCGATAAACGTTGTTTCGGAGTCGCGGTCCGTTTTATCGTTTTTATGTGCCACTTACATAAAAGATGACTAAAAATTCTATCGACATTTTAGTGTTGTTGATCAGAAGTCGATGATAATGAAATTTTGTTTCTTAATTTAAATTTAGCGCTGATTAAATTTAATGTTAGTTAGGCCGACGTAGTTCATTAATGTTATTATAGCAAGCAATCATTTATTGTAATAAATGAGATATATTTTTCATTTATTAAGCAAGTGAATTGTGGTTAAGAAAATATTAATTTGTTTCAACAACAGATAGTTATTTCAAGTGTCCAATGGCATGATCTGTACATTACATTTTGGTGACGATGTTCAATTGATAGGAAGAACTAGCCGAATTAGTCTAGAGCTTATGTGTGAGATGTTGACATGAGAATACTATATGCTATAAAAAACTAAGTATATTCTCATCGTCAGTACAAAGGTTCCTGGACATCAGTACAAGTACAACGGTATGGTAAAGGAAATATAAAACATTTTTCTTTCATTCTACGGAATGATAGATACTATCACAATTTATTTAACACAAGGATCCGAAGAACTCCATCGTAATTTATTTATGCATTCTCAGCAATTCCATGTTATTGAAGGGATCTAAATTATTAAATTTAAATTCTAAGTGTAACCCCTTCATAAATACAGCCCACAGATGGTCTCGCAGAAGTCAAACTGGGCGAATATATTGTGGTCGGACGATATATCAATAATATGTGCCGTCATAAATTGACGTGCGAGCTTTCGAAGGAATAAATTATCCCATTGGTAATATATGTACATGGGATATAAGCGTATGGTACACTCTCATTATAATTCCGCTAACATGAGGGCCTCCTGGCAGGTTGCAACACCAAGCCGGGTTGTGAGCATCAAGGACAATTCATTTACGCTAATATATTACGACAAAATAATCATGTTTGTATATCGTTTGGATGCATTTCAGAAAATTATACATGACTCCACATTTAAAATAGTTTACAATGAAATATTTTGCGTTTCTGTAAATTTTTAAAGTATCGTAATATGTACAATAATTTAATGTGAAAATTAAAATAGAATATATTCAGATAATTTACAATGTTGACATAGTGTAACATATTATATTTTATTATATTTACCTACTATTAAATGTCAGAATTAGTCAATGACAATTTGGATAATACATTAGGCCGGGCAAAATTTATAACACAACCGTTGCGGTAACCATACCTATGAGTAGTGCTAAGCCGACTGGCAACGTACCTCGAAACGAAGATAAAGACAGAAATGAGCGGCACTTCCCGCCGGCGTCCGTCTTTCCTATTTCTTATAATCGGAATTATTCAAGAACGAATAGGCACTTTCTAGGCGAGCGTGGTACATCTTAAGCTGCATCCATGAAGGGGGTTGCAGCTAAACGCGAAGCTATTTCTAATATTAAAAGCGAAGAATTTTACTAAGTTAGTAAGTAGAATATCAACAAAAGCTAAGGTAACGAAGCCGGCCGAACCCAGTTAAGCGTACTAGACACTGTACTGAATTTATAGTCTATTCGCAGCAGGTGACGGTACATCGCGCACGCGTTTTTATGATAATGGAGTGGCGACCGAGCGTGCCGTCCAGCTGATGATAAGTGGTCGTGGCAGCCGTGAACTTAGTTTATCTGGTATTAGATAGTTCTATACATCCAGAGACATCTCTAGTAACATCATTTATCATCACGGCAGGTCCCCATTGGCTTGGCAGAGAGCAGCGATGTCCAAATATGGATCCCTACAGATCTGTCATGAATTTTCACATTTAATTATTTTATTCTTCTCTGTAGCACAATAAACTTGATTTATTATACTACTGGTGTATGCATTATTGCACTACTGATACCTACTGCATTCGTACAGAATATTAGTCACCCAGGACTCTTTAAGCGCAACAGAATATTTCCAATTTATTAGTATTCCACATTCAAATCGCCCGTTAACAGTACTTGATCTAATAGCTCTTGTATATCCCATGTTTGATACAGTGCCAACACTACTTGAATGTATAACGTTAGAAATCAAAGTGTTTACAACGACACTAGTGTCCTCTGGGGCTTTCCTCGCATTCATTCTGTCTTAAAAGCAAGAGATGAATTCTTAAATAAGGGTCACTGTTATATGTATCCATAATTACATTCATGTGGGTCCAGGGTTGACACATCATTTACTTGACGTCAAAATAGTGGTATATTTATAGGGTTTTTAACTTCTGTTATTAAAACACAAAAATATTATAATGTCACATTAAATAGCAAGATAAAGACGGAAGTTGAAAATGTACTTGAATTGAACAACATACTCAGAACAAAGTGTCGTAAATAGTTCGTTTTTACGAATAGTTTGTTTGAATGTTTTGTACATTTCTGTGTGATTATTAATTGTGAAAGCTACGAATGCTAAAAAGAGTATCTTAAACAAGACTGGATAAAAAGCGTAGTCATAATATAATTCAGTAGCTGTGCCTGCGACTTCGTCCGCGTGGAATTTTTTATTTAGAAATCAATTAAGAAAACATAAAAGTGTTTTTAAT